>VUQK01043331.1:22495-42553 GCA_015106715.1 Bujurquina vittata | reverse complement strand
GGGGGGGGGGCGGGGGGGCGGGGGAGGTGTGGGGGGGGGGGGGGGGGGGGGGGGGGGGGGGGGGGGTATGTTGTGTATTCAGTTACTCTACTTTAACAATAGGCGTCACTGTAACCCAGAACTAGGTGTGTTGTACTGTTTTCCTGACACAGAAGAAGACTTAAGTGTTTACATCGGAGTCCATTGTCTTTCTCTTACTACGTGCCTGATTAATACGTGCACACAACAATGGGTGAAGTCCAAGTTATAGATACTGACTCAGAACAATATGGTAATGGCTTCTGAGTGGCCATGGGACAGAATGTCAGCATGTTTATGGATGATGCACAGAAATGTGTTCCCATCACCAAAGAAACGATGGTTCATTGATCATTGATAACATGGAGTTATACCTTTATACCTGACTCCCAGCTCCTAAAGTTCACTGGCAAAATACCGAACCCTGAGTTGACCCTGATGCATCCATGTGAATGAGACTTGCAATAGAAAATGCTTTGAGTGCCCAAATTGAGTAGAAAAACACTATGTAAGTATTTCAGTTTTAGAAAAACTCTCATTCTGTGCTAACAAGCCTGTAAATGCAGATCACACAACCATTCATGCATGCTTGGCATCTGTGTGCCTGTAAAACAGGAAGGACATCTGTAGAAATATAGCAGTGGCAAAACATAAAACATGAATCTCTCTTGATAGTGTAAAACACAGATTGAAGTTATCACAAAGCCTATTAGAATGGTACCACAGCCATTATTCATAATGAATTCACAAAAGGCTATGTGAGCGTATAGAGTTGTAGTTTAATTTTTGAAACCCAGCCAAGAAAAGAATGTGAGTGTCTGTGTTATTGCTTTCAAAAAGTCTCAATTTCTGCTGCTCCAGCCAAAAATACAATGCCTGAGTGTTCAAATTACAATGGGGACATCAGGATTTCTAAAAGTCTCAATTTTAGTATTTACACAAGGTATAGATGTAACAAACATTACATGTTTTAAGGCTCCAAGCTCAGGTGCTGACCTGTGATTGTGGTGACATGGAAGCCGCCTCTGGGGACACAAACTAGTCTGTCATAACAGCCCCAATAGCTATTCCTCAAAGCATGCTACTGCACCAGGCTGCAGCTCACCCACTCACACATTACGCTGCCCGAAGACTGAGCAGCATCTCCGGCAACAGTTCTTATTAATATACAGTTGTTCATCTGGCCATCAAGAAATGAAAACAAAACGTGTTGCTTTTATTACCGCTAACATATTCCCATGGGAATTTACACAGCATTTATTATTTCTACCAAAGTTTTCATTACATTAATATCATGAGGAACACACCCACACTGACTAAGATACACACTAGGCCTAATCAAACACATTGCCAAAGCTGTGCTGACAGCCTGCTGCACAGCGGCTGCAGCAGAATCAAGCCGGAGCAGCTCAGGTCACGGGCCGGAGCTGGGGTCAACACAATCCCCTAAGTAGAGCTTGTGGTAGAAAATATAAATGATTTAGAGTGGACCATACTTTTCATTTATATAATCGTCAAAATGTTCGACATACAGTAAAGAATGCTCTCTCGCCATTGTTTCATTTGTATTCCTGTAGCCTCGCAGACTGCACGGTACGCTTCCAGTGTTGTGGTTATTTGACACGCCACGGCACAATCGGCACTGATGCACAAAATAGTGTAAATATCACGCTCTGTTACAACAATGCTTCAATTCAGAACTATTGACCAACAGGATATTACATACTGCGCTGTCATGTGCCAACACAATGTATTCATCTTATCCTCCCCCACATGTGCCATTTCAGTGGTGCCCAGGATATACTCCTGCCCTGCCCTGCTGTGCAGGAACTCCGCAAATCCTTCAGCTTGATGACAATTTCTCAACTGAAAGTCATCATATCTGTTTCCACAAAAGAGGCCTGAGACTGTGGTTTCATACAATAGTGGTAGAGTTAACCTGAGGTACTGGGTGGAGAGCAAGTAAATTTTGACGTCAGAGTGAAGATTATTAGTTGGCTGCTAAACACATGGCGCAATATATGTTTCACGTTATCAAAAGGTACACTGTGTTCCTCTTTTTATTGGAAAATATAATTTAATGGCAAACCTACAAAATCCTGGCATCCTTAATTCATAAATACCATATTTTTCCAAGTTTTCAGGGTCAATAAAAACCTAAAGTGAAAAAAATATATATTCTGCTCACTGTGAAAATATCATTCTGATCTATTCAAAAGGACAAGAATGGGATATTCATGCATGGATTTAGAAGAGAAAGCTGACAGTACACAGGTAAATGCTCCACAAAAAAAAAAACAAAACAGAAAAATACCAACAAAAGTGTTGTTTTTCTGTTCTAAGGCAGCGCACCCAAAATTCCAAGGCAGGGCATTTCTGTGGGGAAGCTTTTCTGAGCGAAGATGTGGCCAGAAGGGTCACATTGCCCCTTGTGCATGCAGCTACAGTCAGACACATGCACACATTGGCCATCCCCATGAGCGTAGCCATGTATAACACAGGCAGCCCATCTTGCTACTCCTGCTGCAGTTTGCTGGCTTTTCTTCTAAGCTTAGAGCGTGACATACCCAGGAGGGAGACAGGGTAACTTCAGCAGCCTTGCTGACCGGATTTATGCAGTGCACATCATATCATAGACTGCAATGAAATGAAAGTAAATGTATTAATACCATATTTAGGAAATTCTAAATTCTTTCGAATTCACCTTTTATGCATATAAAATTGCTTTGATTTTATCCAGGGAAAAATCTTGTGAAAATGGATCATTTCTATTTAAAGGGTGATAAAATAGTGTTAACTTTGACTTAAATAATGGTTTCAGTTTCATTGTACCAAGTATAGTAGCAGATTTGTCTTAATGTGTGAAAAGAAATCCCGAGGATGACATAAAAGAAGTGTTAAATCAGAGATATAATATGAGAGGGCAAAATGTTTCCTGTGTGTGATATAATGATATTGACTATCTACAAATAAGTTATTTAGTTTTTATGAGCGTAGTGCTGTTCCAGATTGGTTCCTCCCACTGTTACTGTTAAAGTCATAATGATTATGGGCAATTGCTATTTTCCCTCATAAGGTTTGCATGACTGTTACATACATAAAATGTTCATGAATGCCTGAAAATAAACAAAAGTGCCCTTGAGTGCATTCTGATTGTTTTCTGTCAGCATTCAGGTGTGAAATATACTTAATTGAGGAAAAGAATTGTTAACCATTTACTTAGTATAGAAAACATCATTTCCTGACAGACAGTTACTCTTCAGACAGAATTGCAAAGTGCTAAGAAGTGCCAGCCTTATAATCAGGAATCTACAACATACACACACAAAACTTGTGTGCGTCTCATTAGGACATGAAGGATGATTGTAGATAAACTAGAATACTTTGGATAAGCTTTTCATTGGGTCACATGTATTGCGTTTGGAAAACCCACGAAAGGCAAAGACAACAAAGCTACAACTGCCCAGGAGGATTTCTATTAGAGTCTGTTAGTTTTACATTACAGTTTGAATCATGAGACAAGAAAGTGTGCTGTGAGCATTTACATATCCTGAGTATTGAGACAATGATAAAGGCCTATAAAATGGTGACGGGGCTCTGGTGACGTGATACACAAACCAGGCTTAATCCTTTAGCGAGAAAGCTTAAACATCATCTGGAGCCTATCCCGGCTGTCATTGGGTGAGAGGCAGGGTACACTTTACAGGTCCCCAGCCTGTCACAGGGCTAACACAGAGAGACAGACAACCGTTCACACTCACACTGGTGGGCAATCTGGAATCACCAATTAACCTAACCCCACTTACTGCACATTTTTCAACGTTGGGAGAAAACCAGCGTACCCAGAGCAAACCCATGCAAACTCCACACAGAAAGGCCCCGTGCTGCGTGACTATTGGTTTCACCAGCTCAGAGTAGAGCCACTACTTCTCTATATTTAAAGGAACCACTTGAGGTCGTTCAGGCATCTGACTAGGATGTCTCCTGGACACTTCTTGGGTGAGGTATTTTGGGCATGTCCTATTGGGAACCCCAGAGCAGACCCAGGACACGCTGGAGAGATTATATCACTGGCTGACCTGGGGACGCCTCAGTAATCCCCTTGGATAAAATGGCTGGGGAGAGGGAGGTCTGGGTTTCTCTGCTGAGGCTGGTGCTCTCATGGCCCTGCATAAGCTGAAGAAAATGGATGAATGGATTGATGGCTGGAGTTACTATCCTCATCCAAAAGATGGTAACTCTAAAAGACCTGGGATGGAAAAACAAAGAATAATTTTGAGCCCAATGTCAATATCTCCATTTACTGAGTATGCTTACCAAAGTCAGTTTTCAGTAGGACTTTACCTTCTGTAAGACTTCTGAATCTTAACATGCAACAAATAAACAAGAATCACCTGACTCCAAGCACACTGATACTGGTACCCTCAAAGTTACCGTTGAGCCCATAGGGGTGGTTGTACAGATCTTCCTTGTCCAAGTACAGTCCTTGCCTGCTCTCTCAGTTAGACACATCACTGCACAGGTAACATTTATCTTTCTCATCATTCTTTCTTCATTCAGATCTGTGTTTTTCCTCAGCTTAGAGACCTGGAAGATGCCATACTTCAGGTGGCCAGTTCCACAGCTTCTTCCTTCATCCAATACGACAGCCATGGGTTACCTTCCTGGCCACGCTTCCTCCAACTCCTCTAAGAGGTGTGTTGGACCACAGTAATGCCACTCAGCCACATCAGCGTTACAGCAGCAGCATGAGCTTTGTACACAAGCATTCATTGTGTTTTCCAGTTAGCTCAGCCTAGAACTGCTGTTTGCATTTAGTCCAGTGATTCCAGCTCCACTTGGACCCCCAGGGAATCTTGCACTGCCTGAGCCTGTGCCCAAGTCCAAGGGTCCATCGCCTCCGGTATCTTTGTCACCAGCCTGAGCCGACACCAGCCTCCAGAGAATTTCCTTCACCATCATGTCTTTGCTGTTGAATATTTGGCCGGTCCAATGAGATGCTTCGTCTCTGCTGTTGGCCTCCTGGCTACTGTTTCATCACCCCTGTCTAGCTCCATGGCCAAGCAGACCCCCAGAATAGTCTTTATTTTGGGCTCTTGTGCTCCTTTTTTCCTGCTTTGTTGTTCTGTGAGTCACACTTCACCTTTTGGATTTTTTGTCATCAGCTTCTGTGTTCAGGTCCTCTGTTCAGCATATTGCAGTCCTGCAGATCCATTTCAATACTACACAACCTGCTCATATCAATTACTGGTGTATTAATGGCTAACGTCTGACTAATCTCATGTGTGTGCTCTGCTGCCAGGCTAATTTCATGGCACAATGAGGAGCACACTGACACTAGTGGTAGTAAGTGAATTGATGAATTCATGAGCTGTTTAAAAAAGTCTTAAATAGTAAAACACTTTATTACCTTTAATTACTTAAATGATTCCATGTCTTTAATCATTAAATGAATGGATCAGGTTGTTAAACTTAACACAGCTTTTGGTGTCCATTCAGAGCTCAGAAACCTTTCCTTACATGCTCATACAGAAGGTGAAGTATTTTTTATGGGAGCACTAAACAGTGACAAGAGGAAAATGGTCTTCTAGGATTGGATGAAAAAGAGCAGTACACAACAGAGGTGTATTATGGCATAGAGAACTGACAGATACTGTTCATAATTGGGTTTTTTTTGGTGGTAAACCTTACGCTGCTGGAAATTTCCCCTTAAATGGTGCCACATTTGCAAGGATCTTTCCCTACACATATGTGCTTTTCTATCTTTTCACAATCCAATGAACACACCAGAGAACAACTTAGGGTTCTGTATCTTGCATGAACACTGGAGCTGCCAGGAATCAAACCACTGACTTTTTGATTAGTAGATGACCTGTTCTAACGCCTGAGCTACAATTTAGCTTCATTAGAGTTCTTCTAATGAAATTTTGGAAAATGGACTGCAGCATAATTTTTTAAGTCAGATTTTTGAATTCTGAAAGTTGATTATTTTCATTTCCATCAAACAATATGGCATCCTTTCATTCCTAACACATTACTCATTTCATATCAGTATAAATATCCAGCACTTTTCTTTTTCATCTCAAAGTGTTGCTTTAATTATTTTGAGCAGTGTATACACTGATCAGGTATAACATTATGACCACCTGCCTAATCAGATTGAGAATCAGTTTATATAGTGTTACTCCCCCTTTGGCTGCCAACACAGCCCTGATGCGTCAAGGCATGGACTCCGCTAGACCCTGGTGTGCTGTGGAATTTGCACCGAGATGTTAGAAACAGATCATTCAAGTCCTGTAAGTTGCAAGGTGGGACATCCATGGATTGGAATTGTTTGTCCAGCACTTCCCACAGATTCTTGATAGGACTGAGATCTGGCCAACTCATCACCTCAAAGTTATTGGTCTGCTCCTCAAACCATTTCTGAAACACTTTTGCTTTGTTGCAGAGTGCATTATCTTGCTGAAAGAGGCCACAGCCATCATGAAATGATGAACATGGTCTACAATAATGCAGGAGGTACGTGTCAAAGTAACATCCATGTGGATAGCAGGACACAAGGTTTCCCACCAGAACATTTACCTGCACCCTAATAGATCCCACCCATTAACAGGTGGCATGATGAAGAGATGATCAGTGTTATTCACTTCACCTGTCACTGGTCATATTTCTGATGGGTGTATATTAATCATGGTACTATCATTTGTGTCACAGCTGGCTGAGTTCACAACAGACAACTATGATGGCCCAAAACATGTTAAAATCAGAGATCACAGCACAGCTTCAAAGTATCCAAGGAATCCTTGTAGTCCCCACAAAGACTTTAGGTTGTAGGATAGTATAGTTGTATGTAAGGGTCAGATTAACTCAACTTACTTGGGACAAAAGCTCACTTTTAAAATGTACAGTATCAATTGTTGCTGAAGGACATGAATGCATCAGGTTGAGGGTAGCTGAGTCACAGTTTTGAATTAATTTACTGTTTTTAAGGAAAAGCTGGGAAGCTATTTTATCAATTTTCAGCTAGATCTGCCTTCCATGGTTGACCTGTGCTGCTACCAAAAGAGGCACACCTACTTTCTAAGAAAGTAAATGAACCATGAAATTCAAATTTCTTTCCATTAAACGTGATAAACTGAGATCCATCCCTGTGCTGCTTTAGCCTTGGAGTGACAACCTAAAACAGCCCTAATAAGCTTACACTTCCCATCCTCTCAAAATGAAACATTTTAGCATGCCATGTGTCCTGCAGCATGACATAAACAACTATATTCCCACGTAGACACCATTGGTTCAACCTTGAAGTGTTCTCCATAGTGAAAGTAGCCACACTTTCTTAGACTGACAGCAACGGTTCCACTGTGAACTAAACCTAGCTTGAAGAGGGAGTTCTCCCGAGTGTTTAGCAGCATCCCTATTATTTTTTCAGCACAGGCAGAACTCATGTTGTTACTGGAACAGGAGGGACAGAATAGGTCTCCAGAGGTACACAGCAACATCAGTCACTTAGGGCAGGAAGACAGGAAATGTTGTAAAGGTTAGGGTTGGCCAGTGATGCATTAGTACCATCTAGTGGCTCAAAGGCATCTGAAAAGGTTGTGGCCTTAATACCAACGAGTCACTGCACATCTAATATACACTAACATTTCCAACATGCCATAAATACACAAGAAAATTAACTTTACATCAGGTACCTCCAGGCATATATTTGATTTGTGTGCAGATAATGCACAAAATTTTCTTTTCCTCTTCTGTCCTGATCAATATCAATATCATCTTATCCAGAACACAATGAAACTTTATGTGCTTTTAGAGGCATCTGCAATCTCTCCATATTTCATTTGGTGTGCAGTGATGCTGAACTACAAACAGCACAGTTACAAATTGTAGAGGATATTAATTCAGTTCAATTGCACAACAGAGCTGGGAGCACATTAACACTCACAGCAGAATCCGGGACTCCTCCAGGCATAAACTGTAGCCTTATGGGAAAAGCAGACAGAAGAATAATCTGCCAGTGAGAGAGACAGCACAGACTGGAGACCTCCATGAAGACACAGGTCACTGATGCAGTGATTGTTAAAGCTGGAGGGGTCCACTTTGCCATGACAGCGTTTGAATGGTCCATTAGCTTCCAGAATTTTCCCTCAAGCCTCTGGGTCAGAGGAGCGGACCAGATGCTCAAATGAACACTTTAGACAACTTTCTCCTATACAGTCTTGCACTGCCAACTTCTTCAAAGCATTTTAAAATGTTCAAGATGGAGATGCTCCAGTGTGCCATTTGCTATGAGGTCAGAGTTGAGGTTACAACAGACAGGCCACAAGCAGCATTAGCATATTTTCTGGAGAGTTGAATGCAAACTATTTCCTCAGTGATAAAACAAAGTCCAAAACAAATGTGCTTATAAAGTTCAAGTGCAAGTGTGGCTATAATGAGAAAGCCAGTGCACTGGGGCTGAAGTGACAGGGCATGTTTCTCTTTATGCTGTCAACCTGTAGGGGGAGCCATCTGAAAGGAAGTGCAGAGAAACTTTTTTCAAAGTTAACCTTTCTGTTTATTTGTTTGCAACCTATTACGGTACTCACCTCTGTCCACACTCACCCAGTGACTGAACTGGCAGGTACTGTGCAAATCAAAGTCATTCAGATCAAATGTGATGACCAGCATACCAACATGTTTCTTTATCAGGGCCACATAATGAATGATTTCTGCATTGGCGTCACATTTATGATATTTTGTGTATTCTCCAAAATGACCAGCCAGGACACACCTTGGAATGGACTGCCACATCTCCACGGAAGCCAGGGTGCAGGGGCCTAACATGTGGCATACCAAGCTGATCCATAGGACGCATGATGAACATTCTCTTGGCAGGATTTGACTGTTATGAGATAGAGCGGGATCAACAATAAATACTGCATACATAAGCAGTTAAATCTGCTGACACTTTGTGTATATACAGTATGTTGTGAAAGAAACAGCAGTTGAGGTGTAACGTATAATAAAGAGGACTTGGGGTTTGAACTGACTACATAGAGAAGGTTTACATAACAAGTAACGACTGGCATCAAGGAAGCATTAGGTGCTGTTTTGAACCATAGGCCTTCAAGACTGGCCTAAGCTCTTTAAATAGTACTCACAAGGCCTTTTTGAATATTCCCACTGTTGTAGAGTTTTCTCTTTTTCTGTAGTGATCAAAAGTGCCAAATCAATTGAAATAATAAAGGCATAACAAAAGAAAATAATTATTGGAAGTAGAAAACTCCTGCTGATAGGCAGCACTCATGAAACTGCTGGAAAGTAAAGTAAAGGGTTTAACCAAATAAGTCTATCTCAAAAGATAAAGTGCAAAAACTCTGTAGTCACAGAAGTGAGAAAATGTTAAGTTGAATGGCATTAAATGTAAATATTCATTAACTCCTTTGTGACACATCAGTTTAAATTAAATGTTATAGGTTTGTGTGGGGAAATGATAAAAATGATATTTTATCATCTTTAACAAGCAGTACCATAGCACTCAGGTCCTTAGGCAGCCAAGAGATTTTAAACAGGAGTTGAGGGCTTACCTAATTTTAGGTAAAAATGACAGGATGCAAAATAAACCACATTTGTATGTACAAGGCTGCAAAACAGCTTCTTCAGAAAAACAAAGTGACACATGAAATTAGATGAAGTAGGATTTGTGCTGCACAGTGCAGCTGACTCAACAACGGTTAACGTATGAAGAAACGTCCCTCAATCCAGCAGAACCAGCTATGCCTCTCTTTCCTTGCACAGCCTCAGGTATTGTTAAGGGTGTAGCTCTCTCCCTCTGGGCAAAAAACTGGCTCATAGCACACAGTGGCAATGGCAGAGCAGTTGCACTGCTTAGAGCATCCCTCAGCCCACGATATCGCCCTGATATACAGAAAACAGTGAGTCACTGTGTGTCTTACCCAATTGTTTTCGAAACACCAAGCAAACAAGACAGGATCAAATTAAAGATTTGTAATTAGTCATGTCGTGTGCAGGTGAGGCATATGTATGTTTGCAAGATTCTGAATCATGCAACTAACAGCTCATGGAAAAAATAAGGCATGGCACCAACTGCGTTTGTAACTAGCACTGGAACGTGGTCTCGTAAATTTGTCGACTCAAAACAGTCTGCAATCTTGATTCCTTACAAGGTGCCAAATTTGCCGTTAACTTGATTTAGAACAATCATACAATAATTAAGTCCTGAAAAGGGAAATATATGGTTTAGCTAATTGTGTGGCTACTCCTTTCATAGCATTGCTCAGTTTTGGTGCAGACACTTTCACTTCACATGTATCCAGAACTAAACTGACATCCCTCATAACGGGGTCAAAGTACATCAGATAAAATAAAGCACCTGGGCATGCAGCAACACATATAATGTAGTCATAGTCTTCCAGGCAAAAGAGTGCTGTGGGAAAAAAAAGAAAGAGGGGGTTTGTGTACTTAACAGAGTTGAGCTAGTCTTGTACACCAACCTGCAGACTTTATTGTACAGAGCATACGAGATTTAGCAAATACAACAGAAGTATGTGTGCAGACCTGTTTGACTTGTTTTGACCTCTTTACATGCACTGGCAGACCATAATGGGCTTTTGAAACAACAAATGCACACATATTTACATTTGTAAGAGTCAAAATTAATACTAATCACAGCACTTTTATTATGCCTTTTTGCAGTACGCTGACAGAGTACACAGGGTGAACTGTGTACACTGTCAGAAACACTGCAAAACAATTCATCTCCAATTGTACACGTCATTTGCACAGTAATGAGAAAAAGGCAAGCACAAAACGATCCCACAGAAGCAAGCAGTACACTGCAGAAGTTATCAGATGTTAATTCTGATGTCTTGGTATAGTTGCACATTGTAGAGAGATCATATTCTTCAGAGCAGTCTATTTCATGAGACCAGGAAGATGCCTTCATAGAAACATCACTTACAATATGGAGAGAAGACCCATTACAGCGACATCTCTCTGGAAAATTCAAACATTAAAAATGTAAAAAGAGAACACACTACTTTTAAAATATATGCTTACATTTTGTTAGTTTTGCTAAACTTTTCAATCATAAGATAATTTTGTGGACCCTGAGGTACAGCTAACCTGGAAGATGACAAGAATTGGGCTAGACTCTGCCTTGTCCACCATAGCTCCTAAAGTACCTGCCACCCATTAATTTTAAATCCCAACAAACAGTTGCCTCAAGGCACACTATATTGTAAAGTAAAGACCCTGTAATAATTACAGAGAAAACCCACAGTCAAAATGACTATGAGCAAGCACTTGGCAACAGTGGGAAGGAAAAACTCCCTTTTAACAGGAAGAAACCTCCAGCAGAACCAGGGTCAGGGAGGGGCAGTCATCTGCCACAACTGGGGCTGAGGAGAGGGAGACAGGACAAAAGACATGCTGTGAAAGAAAGCCAGAGATTTTTAATAACTAGTGATTAAATTCACAGTGGTGTATAAACAGAATAAAAAGAGGTAAATGAAAAGAAATACTCAGTGAATCATAGGAACTATATCATAGGTCTACAGCAGCATAACTAAGGGATGGCTCGGGGACACATGATCCAGCCCTAACTATAAGCTTGATCAAAATGGTAAGTTTTAAGCTTAATCTTAAATATAGAGAGGGTGTCTGTCTCCCAAATCCAAATTGGGAGCTGGTTCCACAGAAGAGGGGCCTGAAAGCTGAAGGCTCTGCCTCCCATTCTGCTCTTAAGTATCCTAGGAACCACAAGTAAGCCAGCAGTCTCAGAGCAAAGTGCCTTATTGGGATGATATGGTACTATGAGGTCTTTAAGACAAGATGGGGCCTCATTACTCAAGACTGTGTATGTGATAAGAAGAATTTTAAATTCAATTCTGGATCTAACAGGGTGTCAGCGAAGAGAAGCCAATATGGGAGAAATATGCTCTCTCTTTCTAGTCCCTGTCAACTGAATGAATTGGATGAGCTGAAGGCTTTTCAGGCAGCTTTTAGGACAGTTTGCTAGTCAGGAATTGCAATAGTCCAGCTTAGAAGTAATAAATGCTTGAATTAGCTGTTCAGCATCACTCTGAGGCAAGATGTTTCGAATTTTAGGAATATTGCATAAGCGCAAAAAAGCAGTACAACATATTTGTTTAATATGTGCATTGACGGCCATATCCTGCTCAAAAATGACTGCAAGATTTCTCACAGTGTTGCTGAAGGTCAAAGTAAAGTAAGCATCTAATTAGATACCATGTTTCTAAGATTTGTGGGGCCAAATACAATATCTAAGGCTGCACTCAGGTCTAGCAGGACAAGGACAGGGATGAATCCACCGTCAGAGGCCATGAAAATATAATTTTCAACCTTCATTAATGCTGGTTCCTTATTGTGATAAATCCTGAAACCTGACTGAAGCTCTTCAAATAAACCACTCCTCTGCAGATGACCAGTTAGCTGTTTTAAAACTGCTCTTTCAAGAATTTTTGAGGAAAAAAAAGGACGGTTGGAGATTGGCCTATAATTAGCTAAGACAGCTGAGAAAGGCCACCCATGGCCATGACTGTGCATTGAATAGCCTGTAGTCATATTGGGAAGCACTCCATTTGGACTCCATTTGAGATTGTTACGAGAACACTGTGGCTCACACAAACACAGTAAAACTGACAGCAATCATTTGGATAGAAGTTCTCATGGATTTCATAGAAAACAAAACTGTAAGTGCATTTGCAGAATTTGGCACACATTCATCACCACTGTAGAAAAAAAAATCAGGCTTGAAATACTTTGTATTTTTTATGCTAGGGGACTTGGGCTCTCTGCACAGACAAGAGACTAGAGTGCAGATGGTACTGCAAAAGAGATCTGCATAACAAAGTGAAGATAACAATGGTCCATACATTTTGAAAACACAAATTGGAGTAAATTGTTTAGCTATTCATGTTCAACAGCTACAGTGTCTTGACCGTCAATAACATAGCTAAATAAAATCTTATATACAGAAGTTGATTATCATAGCAGAACTCCTACAGACAGTTATCATAGAAATCCACTGTTTTGTGGCAGCTCAGGATTGTTCCCTTTTGTATCCAGTAAACATCCACAGAAATCTTTCATCTGATAAAGTGCCATATCTTGCGAATCACAGACCAAAGTGTAAATGGGTACATTTTACACATTTTTGTTCACTGCTGGTTCACCACTATCTAATGGTCTGAGATATAGCAGGTTCATCGATGGGCATCAGGTAATTCTGTGGATTAGCATTAAAGTTCCAAAAAGGTCACAGGGAGTGAAGTGAAGATTGCATTTAAAGTTTAAAGAGAGGACAAGAAGCTTCTATACATTTCACTTGGGTACACAAGTTTGGATTTATTTTGGATTTTCTCAAATCCACACAGGGTTAAAATTATATATACAAATATATACATTTACTCACTAAGAATTCTTTTAATACGTGTTGCTGAAGGTTCTACAGTGTCTTTTGAATTGACAAGGCCAAGGCCTATTAATTTCTTGTTAGTGATTACAACTGACTGTCGATTCTCTTTGCGAGCATAAAAAGGAGTTGTTTGATAGCACTCACTGGATTGGCTAATACTGAGAAAAATGGGAAAGTCAAAGGTTAAAGTGAAGATCTACGAAGGAGAACGGTCTATTTACACAAGAAGGTAAGGTCTCTTGGAGCCATCTCTAAACAATTGCAGATTCCAAGATCATCAGTTCAAACTTGTATGTAAGTACAAGTTATTCGGATGTTCCACCTTTTTTGTTACATCCAGGAAAAGAAGAGAAATGAGGTTCACTTTTGGGAAGGCACAGCCCAGACATATTTGTGTGACCATTCGGGACTCCATTCAGAATGTTGCACACTTTGCTTTCTCTATGAAGAGACTTAACATATCTTTTGTTGGAGCTGGACTGACAAAGACAATACTCATAGCACTGTTACCAGCCCAGACGCTCTCCTTCGGGAGATGTAGGAACCTTGGTGAACACAATTCTTGCTATGCAATCCCTTATTGCATTAACAATAGCATACGACTCCACATTAGGTAGCATGCACTTATGACAGATGTCTGGGTTAATATGTTACTGGGAAGGAAAGGAATCTACCTTACTGTAGCGTTTTCAACAATTCTACCCAAGCTTTTCAACAATAAAAAAAAGTATCTTCTAGTTTTTGTTCTCCAAGCCATAACACTTGGAGAAAAAAGAAAAAAAGAGTTCCTTCTAAAAAACTGTTGAAGACTTGTAGATTACTTTCCAGTTTCAAGTTCTATCACTATTCTGCAAAAGACTGTAAGGAGATGCCTTTATTGCAAGGCGAAGGTTTTGCCCTGGCTTTGACTGAACGCTGAACATGAGACAACAAGATTGCAGCCCTAATTAAAAGACCCTGTGGCACTTTTCATCACCCATGGGAGGGTAAAATCCACAATCTGGGCCTTATCAATGCCATTAAAGGCAATTATGCCATATGAGGATCTGTAATTTATGTTTCCACACAAACTGCACAGGATGATGCTCTTGATGCATCCAGTCACACAGCAGAGCTAAGCCAAAAGTGGTGTCTAAAAAAAATTTAAGACATTTCAATACAGGTTGAGTAGCCCATTCGCTAAGATGAGCAGCAAATTCCTCACATGTAAAGCCAGTATTACTGATCCTAATGTGATTTTTTTGGTTATCTTAATCTATGGCGATATTAAAGCTTGTGACATTGTTCTGCAAGCTGTGGATACAGAAAGTCATTGATCACTTTGTTAAATAAACTTGTTCAATGGCTTGCTGATGCAAAGATCCCCAGGGTGAAAATGTCTTGATGATGCAACGAGTCAGAAGAGAATAACCAGACTACTTTGAGTTGATAGGAGCTTAACGGTAACACAAATAACCACTTATTACATCGAAGGTGTGCTGAAGAGCATCTCTGAATGCACATGTTGACCTTTGAAGCAGATGGGCTACAGCAGCAGAAGACCACATTGGGTGTCACATCTGACAGCTAAGAAGATAAACCTGATTCAATAACAATAGAAGTTTTAAAAAAATGTTGCCTGTTCTGATGAGTCTTTATTTCTGCTGAGACCTTCAGTTGGTAGGTCAGAGTTTGGCATAAACAACATGAAAGCATGGATCCATCCTGCCCTGTGTCAACCGTTCACGGTACTGGTGGTAGTATAATGGTGTGGGGGGTACTTTCTTGGCACACTTTGGGCCCTTAGCACCAATTGAGAATAACTACCTGAGTATAGTTGCAGACCATGTCCATCTCCACAGTGTACTCATCCTCTGTTGGCTGCTTCCAGCAGGATAACGCATCACCTCAAAAAGCTCAAATCATGCCAAACTGGTTTGTTGAACATGACAAAGAGCTCACTATCCTGAATGGCCTGCATAGTCACCAGATCTCACTCTAATAGAACATTTTAGGATGTGGTGGAACGGCAGATTTGCATGTGTAGCTAACAAATCTGCAGCAACTGGGTGATGCTATCATATCAATATAGACCAAAATCTCTGAGGAATGTTTTCAGTAGCTCGCTGAATCTGTGCCTGGAAGAATTAAGGTAGCTTTAAAGGCAAAAAGGTTGTCGAACTTGGTACTTGCAGGTGTACCTATTAAAATAGCAACATTAAAGCCTGAACAGAATGTCTAAACTAAACGGTAGTGTAGATACAGTCTCTGTGGAGGAGAGCACCTCTTCCATCAAACACAGGATATAAATTTACCACATGCTGTGCATATTTTAGCTTTTGAAGAGCAGAGTGGTGTACCATATTTGATAAGGCTCTTGTGTTTTTTTTTCTTCTGACCGCAGTGAACTCTTGACAAGAAGCTTTAAAGCTTCACACACATTAATGCAGTCACCATAAACTTAGCATGCCACTTATGAACATTCAAATAGCCTCAGCGAATAACTTTCTCACACTGAAATGAATATACATCTATCAGCCACAACACCTCTTTTGCATGTACCCACACCAGTGGGCAAGTTGGTTTTAAATATTATCAGCTCAGAATGTGCTCGTATATTGTCCTAGTTCAGGCTCTTTTGGGAAGAGAACTGGACTACAAATTTACTGCCAGATTTGAATCTTCTGCATTAACATTCAGAATGATACTGTTGTCTTTTACCTCAGTCATATCACTTAAATAGCACATAGGAAAAGGCTTGCACATGCACGCCACAGAAAACACTGTTGGACTTGGAAAAATGTTGTCCACTGCAATGCATGAAGTAAACATGTTGATCAGAACTTTCACCATTTATGCTGATTTTATTTTAAGTCATAACTGGGATAAAGATTGAACTTCAAATAAGAAGCACATTCTTTTACCATCTGCAGGTGATGGTGTTCAGAGTTTACACTAGTCACTGCCAACAGGAAACTGGAACTAATTCTTGTTGTTCAGCATAGGAGGGAGAAGGTACAGGCAATTCCCATGTGCATGTAAAGTCAAATAACAATGCCTACAGCTTTTTGAGAGGTTATCTTTGAGCCAGAGGAACTTGACCTGCTCTGGAGATAAATGTGGTGACCAGTTCTAAACAAATTAATATTTATTTAGAACTGGTCTAGTTTGCATGTGTTGATATACAACACATGCAACTAGGCTGCTTAAATATTAAAGGAACACTTTAAAAAAGCCTCAATGGGGGAAAAAATCATGCTGGATACCTGTACTGATATGGACTGGGTAATGTTTGGGAATGAAAGGATGCTACATCATTTGATTATAAAGGACTGAATTTAAAGACACCACAAAAATAAAGGTGAAAAAAAAATGCTGCAGGCTTGTTCAGTTTGCCAAAAGTTCATGGCAGCAACTCAAAATGGTGCTCAGTAGTTTGTATGGCCCCCTCGTGATTATATGCATGGCCTGACAGTGTTGGGGCATGCTCCAAATGAGACCAAGGATGGTATCGGGGAGATCTCCCAGAACTGCTCCCAGAACTGGACCAGAGCTTTACTAAGCTTGTGGATAATCCAAGGTGTAACCTGGCAGCGTTGGATAGAATGAAACATAATGTCCCAGAAGTGTTCAATTGGATTTCGGTCAGGAACGCATTCCTTCATCCTCCAGGTATGCATGCATACTCTTGCCACATGAGATCATACATTATTGTGCACCAGGAGCACCCCAGGACCCATTGCACCAGTGTAAGGTCTGACAATGGGTCCAAGGATTTCATCCTGATATCTAATAGCAGGCAGGGTGCCGTTGCCTAGCCTGTGGTGCACCTGCAAATCCTGATATTCTATGGCAAATGCCAATTGGGCTCCACAGGGCTGGGCAGTGAGTACAGGGCTTGTTTGCTCAGAGACCTCTGTTGGAGGTAATTTTGTAGTTCTGGGAGTGCTCATTTTGTTCCTCTTTGCACAAAGCAGCAGATACCGCTCCAGCTGATGGGTTACATACTTTCTACGACCCTGTCAAGCTCTCCTAGAGTAACTGCTTGTCTGCTGGAATCTCCTCCATGCTCTTGAGAATGTGCTGGATAACACAGGAAAACTTCTGGCAATGGCACATTATTGTGCCATCCTGGAGGAGTTGCACTACCTGTGCAACCTCTGTATGGTCCCGGTATTGCCTCATGCTACCACTAGTGACACTGACCGTGGCCAAATGCAAAACTAGTGAAAAACAGTCACAAAAGATGAGGACGAAAAGAATGTCAGTGGCCTCCACCTGTAAACCCATTCCTGTTCTGAGGGTTTATCACTGTTGCCCCTCTAGTGCATCTGCTGTTAACACCAAAGCACCTGAAACTGATTAGTAACCCCCTCTGCTACTTAACTGACTACATCAGTATCCCAGACGTTTATCTGCCGTGTAGTCCCATTAAAAATTGTTTCTTTAATTTCCTTTTTGAGCAGTATATTACAGGTCTAGGACTTTGCATGTGAGGGACAAATATACATTTTTTTGAATGCAACATCTCCAATTTCCTTGCTAAATTAACACAAGCTTAAAAATGGTCATGTGATAGTCTTCTCTAGAACTCTCAGATAATTTTATCAGTGTAGTTACCAGTTTTTGATATTAATATGGATGCATCCATAAATTTGCACATTTCTTTTTTGTGAATCATATGCTTCTTTGGAAAGCCTCGTGCTCTGTGTCATTTCATCGCATACTGTCACCCATGCTGATCTAAAAAGAAAAAAAAAATTAAGTTGACCCATGACAAAAGCCTTCCCAAGTTTCTTCACAGCCAGTGGACAAAGGCCAGACATTAGACAAGTGTATATGTCATTCAGTATTGAGTTATGAGAAAAAGAGCCAGTCATACTGTATGTAGAACACTGTCTCAAAGGGAAGCAGGATAAAATATCTGCACATAGCCACTGATCGTACCTGCCCTAAATGTAGTTTAAGGACTCTAACTCGGGGCCTCAGCTGATGATCACCATCGAGCTGACAGGAATCTGTTTAAGAAAGTGAGCAGTAATAGAAAGCTTGTCCTGTAGGAGGGCACATCATGAAGTAAGATGTCATTACAACCAGTCTGGATACAGAATGCTAATGCTGTGACAGGCCATGGAGAGATGTCACGCTGGGAATGTGGGAAGAGTCATTGCTGGTGATTCCCTTTGGCAATAGTGGGCTGCAGGGTCATTGTGAGGGGAAAAATTAATAACCAATCCCTATCCTACTAATAGCTACTGGCTTCTGATAGGCCTGCAGAGGGGAAGATAAAAACGAGTTATACTTTTTATTTAATAATAAACATTTGAATATGCTGCCACATCACAACTGCAGGAAATGTGCACAAGAGGAAACTATAACATGATTAAGAAACAAAAATGAACTACCCTGACAGCAGTAGATGATTTCATTAGCACAAGCAACACACTGGTATTTATATGCTCACTGCACTCATATTCAGTCGGAGCAGTGCGCAAGTATACATAGCAAGTCTACTTGTAGAACAGATAAGAGTGGTGTCAAATTTCCACAAGCTCAGCAGCCAATGAAAGCATGGTGGCTGACTACACCTGTACTAATGTGCACACATTCCGGCAGTTTCCATAATAACAAGGATCTCAGTGAGCAAGCAACAACATACCGGCAGAGTCTAAAAACAGCTCTGAACAACAGCTTGTTTAAATGTAAGTTCACCTCTAAGCCAATATTCTAGATGAGTTTTGCTTTTACTTACTTAAACTGCACTGTTTTTTCCTACCTGTTACCTTTTTGCATACATTTGTACTGTATGGATTTGCATTGTAGATAACTGGAAAACTTGATGAACAAACTGCATTTTGTTCCCTTATTGTTATTTTAAGAAATGCAAACTGATTATCGGTGTTGCTGCTGCATAACAACAATTTAAGATTTCTCAGGACACCACTTACTGTGACTCTGCTTCCTTTTAAAAGTGCACAAATGATCTTTGTCGTTGAGGGGGACAGGACCATTGCACTGATCACTCAACTCTAGACAAATAACTCAAGGGAGGCAGCAAACGTGAGAGCAGAACAAGTACTGCAAGTGTTTTCTTAAGTAAACTTCGCACTAGCATGTTAAAACAAACAGCCAGGCTATACCTTTGCAGTTTGCGCAAAAACGACCTTTGAATAGAAGTTAATTAAAGTCCAGCAGGAACAATAGCTTGTAAACCATACTTTATGTCATTAACTGGTGTAATAGTACAAAGGGCATGAAAAAGGGGGAAATCTAAATCAGTAGGGCAAAAAAAATTGCGTTTGTGTTTTAAAACCTATAACCAATAATATAAGCAAGAAAAAACGGTTGGGCTTCCGACGAACACACCTGTGCCATGGCGCGGTGGCGCGTACGAGCCTGTCAATCAGCTGCAGCCAACGATGACGATGAGCTGTATAATTAGGAGCTCTGTAAGTGTTTACTTTGTTGCAAATTCTGGTTTCAGTTCAAACAAAGTCACCTTTAGGAAATCGAGGCTAACTGTTCTTTGCCACATGACTATTTATTAACCTTATTGTTTTCGGGAAACGCTCGTCTTTACAGCTCGGGGGAACAGAGACACGAAGGTGCTTTCCGTCGCA
>VUQK01043330.1:11381-22393 GCA_015106715.1 Bujurquina vittata | reverse complement strand
GTAAAGCTGTAACTCTCAAGAGTGATTCTTTTCATTTAGCTATAGTCTTTTATTTCCCATTGTACTTGTTTTTGTGCTCACTTTGAAATCCAGGCTATTTGGAGAGACCCTCAAAGGCCTCGTTGGTGCTGCCTTGTAATGCAGAACGCTGCATTTTCAAGGCTTTTCAACCAATCTCACGCTGCACCTGTCAATCACGCACATAAAGCTGGACGCAGTGGAGGAAATTATATTTCTTTGTGCCTCTTTTTTTAAAAAGCTACTATTAATTAATACACGACAAAGGGGATATGTGTGAAAATCTGAAAAAAAAACAAAGCAACGAAAATGAGTGTTTTCCTATTTTAACAGCGTGATTTTAGAGTTTCTGAAAAAGGTCCAGAGATGCCGTCGAACCTGCCTTCGTCCCGCCGATGACAGATAGCTCACTCTCTACCTATATACTGTTTCTAATAACGGCGACTGTCTTAGTTCAGAGCTACATTTTATGATCCAAAACTGCAATAAAATAAAACGATTCTGCGGTGAAAACTCAACTAAATGTGGACAAGGCTCGTAAATGCAGCAAACGAGCTACATTATTGTGCTCTTTTGATAACAGATTTAAGCCAAGCTTTTAAAAAAAAAAGTGATATACACATTTACAAATTTAACTGTCGTCGCTGCAAGAAAAAAAAATGTGTGGATGGGTATTATGGTAGCTTTAGCTTTAAATTCCAATTAAAAAAAAGTAAAGCATGTGCACACATACAGTAAATGTCTGTACACACGCACACAGAGAGAGACACACAAACAGTGTGAGTATCAGTGTGAAGCCCGGAATAAAGGATCCTGTGAATTTGGCCAGGTTTCCGTGTCAGAAGCAGCCTGTATGTTGGTTTGCGTTTACCGGCTTTAGAAGGCTCTTTTTTCACACCCTGCTGTTTCCCCCTGATAATTTAATGTCCACATTCTTCTCTTCAGGCATTAAAACCCTCTGAACTTCCTTCTCTGCCTTTGTGCGCTATGAAGCGGCACAGTGGGGCTGGGAAACACACACCACACTCTGTAGGTTCTCTGTTGTATTGCCTACAGAGTGCCCAACCAATTACCAAGTTCAAATGCGCAGCTATCACTCTGTTTTTTTTCCAACTCGGCTTTGATTTGGCCGACAGACTCGTTTGCCTCTTTTCATACTGAGCTTCTAATAGAGATGGCTGTTGATCACGACGTGTTAATCGCTCTCACAGATGACGAGGCGAATTTTCCAACTTGGACATTTCAAACAACTGACCAGTGTGTCACTTTTGTTCAGGCTTTACAGAGGCGTGTGCGGGGCTCATTGAATTGCTAATGTCGAAGGCCCGGACCAGCACAGCGAGGGGAGACGATTCAGAAAGACTACGGGAAAATCTGTAAACCGTGTTCAATAAAAGGCTTAAAAAAATGTGTTTTAACGCAAATTATTCCCGACCCAGCGCGTCAAACCGATCGGAATCAAAGTCAAATGAGATTTTCACGTGTAAATGATTTCTTGCTTTTGAGCTCGGTTGTGCGCGATCGTTCACAAATGATCTCACACGGAGAAATCCTTTGCACGGGGTCAGTGCCGGGTGGGTCATCATCTAACCTCAGACCATCTCAGTCAGTGCCTCCGACACTTTCTCGCTCCCTCACGTCACACATTAGCGCCCGTGATGACGCGGGAGGCATATTTTAATAGTGTTTAGCATCAGTTTGAACAGGAAGAACCCGTTCTGAAGTCCCATAAAAGTCCCTGTTAGGAGACCCGACCTTCAACACGACCTTCAAACAGAGGAGCAGAATTTGAGTCCCACCGCCTTCCCTTTTACTTGTGTTTAACTCGGCTGTTGGATTAAAATACTTTTTCGCATTTATGACGTGAAATACACAATAAAAGGTCAAACATTTCTTTGGTTACCGTGTTTACCTGTGGTTACATGTCCATCAGCAGTGGTAAAAGGATCCTGCCAACTCTGCCTGACCACCCTGCTGCTGCAGGGGGTACCCGGTGTCTGCTTCTTTTCCTGAACGCCTCTCCTTCATGTCTGTGGAAAGGTCAGAAAGATCACAGAGTTAAGGCCGTTTCACGCCGGATGTGTTGCGTAAAAACGACACGAAATTCCGAATCTTTAGGATGCAGACCTGTCGTGTAACCTACATACACACCGGACACGTTGCGTTTTTGCACATAAATCGTCCTCATAAAACGCACAGTGAAAGAAACGAAGAAGACGAGGACGAAGAAACAGATTCTGGCTTCATCCAACTCATGAGAAAGCAGCAGCAGGGACAGTTTCATGGTTTGATCCCGGAGCTGAAGCTGCATCACGGCTGCTTTCGAGCATATTTCATGATATCAGTGGGACAGTTTGAGCTCTTGTTGGCAGATTTGGGATCACGTGAGGAGGCAGAGAATATTGTCAGAGAGCCCACTAACCCGGAGCAGCATGTAGCTGCGTGTCTGAGGTAAAATAGTATGATTTTGAGCTATAAGCTCACATGTTGCTAATGCAGCGCTCCGATTGGTCACATCTGTTTGTTCGCAGCTGGAACATCGGAAAAATCGAGCTTGATCCGAAAAAAAAAAATGTCCTGTGAAATGACGCGGTGGATGTGAAAAGGCCTTTCCCATGGTATCACAGCTTGTAGAGATATAGAGGTTTACCATCTGGCTCTAAAAAGCAGAAATGCCTTAAATCCACATTGTTTCTCACAGCCAGCAGGGGGCGACTCCTGCAGTGGGAAAAAGACTGTATAGAGGTACACTGGGAAAGGGCCCTGGCTCCTCGATCTGTGACCTCTGCAAACACTTTGTTCTGCTTTTCATTTTCATGCTGTGGTGTTTATGTTGTCAGATACTGACAATACTGCCACTGAGACCCAACTTCGGATAAGCAATAGCTAATGCACAGGTGGATGGAAAGTGATTACTGTTGATACTGTTGATATGTTTGAACAGGTTTGCCTCAATTGGAAAGCACGTTGAGTCACCTCCTGGTGTTTTAAAGTGACTCGGTTTATGAAGTCATGAAGAATACAGCATAAAGTAACTTTTCTTTTGTCTGTTGTGTTCTGTTTATTTTAAATAGGGTCAGTAATAGAGTTAAAAAGGAGGATTTTCATTGGCTAACAGCTTTTAGAACGCAACTCGCAGTTTCCCTCCCTTTTGCAGTCACTCCTGAGTGAAAGCACAGAAATGATGCTGAGGTTGACGCTTTACAACCAATTATGTCACAGTGTCCATCTTTCATACTCGGCTATTTAATTCTGTGGCAGAGGAGCATCTGTTCAGCATCTGAAGTAAAACTGCTTAATAATGTAATAAAATAAGTGTTATAATAATCCTAAAGGCTGGTAATGGAGCTAAACTTAAACTGGGGCACAACTAATTCAAACAAGGTTGTGCTATAGTTGTAACTCTGCTTTGATGCTTTTACCATTGCTCTTATGAAGCACTTTCAAAGCACACGTTTCAAAGTGCCTCACACAAGGCAACAACTCGATAACGCAGATTTTACCAAAGTGGCGTAAAATTTATTCTCCTGTGGGTTCAACTTGGTGCTCAAAGTTCAAAAACATATAAGCGTGTTATCACGTTATGGCATGAAATGGAAAGTGCAACCGTAATGAACGCGATGATTTGCATCCCTTGTCAGTCATGCTGATTATTGTTTTAGTCAGCGACAGGCTGCTGCTGCTTTGAATTGAGGGAAATTTAAAGGAAAAAAAAAGAATCACAGAGGATTTTTTCTGTTTCTACTTAAATGTTTATGTGTAGTTTCACTTACTTGGGAAGCTTCCAAGTTACAAACAAACAAAGCAACAAACAAAGACTGATTGTCCTAGTGGCTGACGATGGTATTACAACAAACCCTTTAACGCTTTAGTCATAACTTTTGTAGAGAATTATATGAAGATCTTAACAAGACAACTACTTTATTATTCATTTTAGATTTTTTTTTTTTATTTTGTACTTATAACATTTGTAAAATGAGCCTTGAAAGACTATTTTTCATGCAGTCATCCTGTTGTCTGAGGACTTGGGGAGCTGCTGTGGCTGAGAGCAGTACAGAGACATTAATGGTGACCAAATATGACAAAGTTTACTCGGACACTGTGAGAAACGAGCAGAAGAATCAGCTTAAATGAGACTGTTAACTTAAGCTGCATGAGCTGTCCCAAATACATCAACCATGAAAGTACCCATCGAGCGCCGCCATCAGCCTGCATCGCCGTCTCACCTCCGCTGTAGCATCTCAGTGCAGAGTTATAAAGTAAAACCACGACCAACAGCAAAAACACTCTTCACAACATGACGAGGAGCAAAGTTCAGTTTGAATTCAATTAAAGGTGTGAGTTGTGGATTTACCGGGAGAACTCACGAGGAAAGCGGAAACATTTATTAATACTTTTGGTGTCAACTGGGAATAAATTTACACCATATCAAACTACCCAGTATTAATCAGATATTAAATATGTATAATCAATTACGGGTTTCATGAATATGATGACCCTGGGGTCATTCTGCATAAAAATAGAAAACAAAAGCAAGAAATATTTTCTCAGAGTTAACCTTCTGGGATAAAATCATAAATGGGAAAAAAAAAAATATGTGTCCATGTTTTTGTGTTGCTTTCAGACGATAATCAGTCTACTTCACTTCACAGTGCTGCCGGCTGGGATCAAACCAGGGCACAAAAAATAAATATTTTCTCTCAGAATCACTTATTATTATTATTATTATTATTATTATAAGCTTCATCCAGCCTCACCTGAGACATTGGAACCATTCAGTAGAAACAAAGCAGTCCGGTTGAGTTAATGTTGGTCGCTTTGGCGACGAGGTTTTAATGTAAACGGGGAAAAGAAAACACAGTTTGGCTTTTTTTTTTTTCTTATGAATTTGTTGCTGCAATCTAAGTTTTCAATTTAGACTCCTGTTTTATAATTTCGTGACTTTTTTGGGGTCTTTTTCTGTGACTCACGGTTGTTGCAGAAAGCCTTTATCTTACATGTGACTCGTGTCAAAGGTCAACAACGTGTCAGTGCAGCGCAAACTTTGTCGTCTTCCAGCGTGTTCGGCATATTCATTTGCTCCTCAGCGGGTTTTTCATTCTTCTTCTTCTATGTAGTAAACACGTTGATTTTGTGAGAGGAGAGCGGCTCATGATTTCCCTGGAGAGCCCCATATGGCCTGTGGAGAGCTACCTGTCAGCACACCTGAGCACCTCGGCACAAACGGGCCTTTCTTGCTGACTCTGCCACGTCTGTTTACAGAGGTGAGACACGGCGCCGTGGGGTCCGAGGAAATCACCTGAGCCAACAGGGCGTCGCAGCTATGCCGTGCCGCCTTAAGCTAACGCTGTTCCTCTTATAGTGAATGATGTCAGGAACAAAATTTGACTATTTTCTCTCTGCACAAAGCGCAAAAGATGGATTACAGGAGAATCAGGCAGCACTGAATAGACCATTAATTTGATAAAGCTAAGTTTGAATGCTTATAAAACTAAGTTGACAGCCCCGGGGAGTGTGACAGCTTCTTCAATTAACAATTGATGCTTATATAAGAACATCCGTCTGTAAGTTATTCATGATTCCTTATGCCAGTTGTTGTCATAAATCCATATGTATGCAAGTTAATAGATTTCCGCTGCCGTATGACAAGATTTTCCTTCTCCATCTGACCCTGCCATATGCCACGAGACGTCTCTTTTGTCCATATTCACTGTCTAATTACATCCCGCCTGTTTGGTTTTGAAAACACACCTGCAAAGAAAAATGACCAGAATCTGTGTAAACTACATTAATTATGCTCATGTTTTTACTAGAAAGATTACATCGTCCTGTGTGCGTCAGAAATGTTGATATTTTATGAATATCTGTTGAAAAGTTTCTTTTTTTTTGTTTTGGGGTTGTTTTTTTTTTTATGAGGGAACAGCTGGGAAATTGTGTTAAAGTGATGCTAACCGTTCATTCACAACAAACAATCCTCTGTCCTTTGTTATAATACAATCTGTGATGCCGCAGAGACTGTAAGCCCTAATATGGAGCACATGGCTGCTGCTGTGGAGGAACCAAACATCTCAAACATTTCCATCACCGTCTGGGATTTTTAATTCAAAGAACCGTCTGTAATTTGTGACCACAGAAGTCTCATGTACATTTTTTTTTTCTCTCTCTCGAATAATAAAAACTGAAGTGAGAGACCTGCGTGACGGATGAAGAGAACGGCTTGTAGATTAACTAAAAGGAAAATTTTAATTATAAATTTAGCTACACACAGGGTTTTATTTACAGAACTTAAATTAATACAGAACATAAATTAATGAATAAACTCAGAAATTATTTGATTTGAACTCTTTTCATGTCTCCGTTCTTACGAGCTGAGCCACAGGGATTTCGCATTTGAACCTCAGTATTTTGATGGTTGTAATCTTGGTAAGCGACGGGTCGATCTGACTCCTGTTTTAGCAACTTGTCAGTCGCAAAGCAACCCAAACACATAACCTGCGATATCATCCTTTTTTACTCTAAAGGGGGCATAAATTTCCAAATGAACATCATTTTGTATTAAATCAGGCTTGAAAGAAGTGATTGAGGCGTTAAACTCATCAGGAAAGTGTTTACCGAGGGCACCGATCGAGAGAGGAGAATGGCTCTGTTTCCATTGGCCGCTGTAACAGCGGACTCCCAGAGGAGCTGCCCCCTGCTGGCCATTTGAAAGAAGGCAGATTTTTATTACCGCCACGTTTGCCTTCATTTCTTAGAATCAAGCAGCAACTTTGAGGGCTGAAAATGGCTCCAAAGGGGATTCAGTTCAGTTTAGTCGTCATGAAGGAGGATAATTTCCACCTTTATGACAAGTGTGCATGTTTTTGTCTTACAACTCGTGCACTGGATACAGTTAAGTGTTAAAATTAGGGATGTGGGCGCTTTGATCGACAGGTGTGTCCACACAGTGAGGCATTACTTAATTGCTCACCAGAGAGCGTAATTACGCTATTACACTATTCGTTACATTGCATTCACATCACGCTGTAACATGGCCTGACATTGCTAGACTCTCACATAATTAGACCTACACACAGACGCACAAAGAATCTTTATTTTAGAGTTTAGGTTTGAACACAAAGCAAAGTTGAAGATCAGCTCAGTTGTAGCTAAAAGAAATCTAGAAAGAGCCATGCATTTGCTCCACTTCCTGCCTACTTTTCTTTGCGCCTCTGCGTCGGGCTGCAGTTTGCTAACCCTAGTTAACAATTTAGCAATCCAGGCTCTAGTTCAAAAAATGGTTACTTCCTGGTTCAGAAAACCACATGGAGGCAGACAAAATGCTAACGCCGAGGCTGTAACAGACTGCAGTCGTTACTCAAAGAAAGCGATGTATTACCATGAACTAAAACACGTGGTCAGATACACCGGTGCCCATGCTGACCCCTGCCCACCACAAAAAGCACCAACAATGGACACATGAGCATCAGAGCTGGACCATGGAGCAATGGAACAAGGCACCCTGGTCTGATGAATCACATTTTCGTTTACATCACTTACATGGGGAACACCCAGCACCAGGAGGCACTATGGGAAGAAGCCAGCGGAGGCAGTGCGATGCTCTGGGCAGTGTTCTTCTGGGAAACTTGGGTCCTCCCATCCATGTGGATGTTAGTTTGTACCGCCTACCCAAGTATTATTGCAGACCATGTTCACCTTTTCATGGACACGGTGTTCCCTGGTGGCTGCGGCCTCTTTCAGCAGGATAATGCTCCCTGCCACGAAGCAAACATGGTTTAGGAATGGTGTGAGGAGCACAACAGCGAGGTTGAGGTGTTGGCTTGGCCTCCAGATTCTCCTGATTTCGATCCAATTGAGCATCTGTGGGATGTGCTGGACAAACAAGTCCGATCCATGGAGGCCCACCTCATAACTTCCAGGGTTAGGGTCTGTTAAATCTTGGTGCAGATACCACAGCACATTTTCAGGGGTCCGGTGGAGTCCATGCCTGGAAGCAAAAAGGGGGACCAACCCAACACGTGGTCATAATGTTATTCCCAGTTTAAACCTTAGGCTCCACACAACACAAATCCCCATCCTAACAAAGACACACATAGGCGCTTTCTTTTAGTATTTGCGCTTGAACACAAAGCCAACAACAACAAAGACCAGCTCAAAGAGACTTTACAGCAATCGCGACTGCGATTCTACTTTTAAAATATGAACAGGTAGAGATGGAGGCTGCGAGCCTGACTGCTCATCGTTGCCTTTGTTACCTGCTGAAGTTCAGGCTCTGGCTGCCGGGCGGGCTTTACTTTAGGGTCTTGGCTAGCTTTGTGTTAGCATGCAGATGTTTTGTCAGCACTGTGATGGTGTTGTGTCTGTCCTGGAGACAGTTTGCACTTTACCACTGCACTCTTGTCCTTTTGTGCAATAAAAATAAAAGCATCTCCTGAAAATTCATAGACTGCTCCACCTTTTTACTCCTCCCTCCATTGTAACAACCTAACACTGGCAGTGGGTGATGTTAAGCTGTCCAGCCCCCATCTTCACTTCAACTACTATAAAACTCTTTGGAGATGCAGTTTTTCACCAAAAGCACACTGGAGCTGTGCCAAGTGCAACACAATCATTAACATGCAGTTATGTTTGCAGGTTCATGAGATGACAGAAGGGTGGCTACATCTGATGTGCCCCCCCCCCTTCTTCATTAAACACCCTCCCAGCCACATATTAACTATATTTCTTGCCACTGCTGCTGTATTGATGTCTCACCCCCTCCCCTCCCCTGTGCTTCTCTCTATTCTTAGGGACATAATGTCACAGCGGCGGCATTTGAACATTTAGTGTGAAAGAACAAGAATTCTGACACAGTCACCTCACACGCCATTAAGTTCACTAATTGCTGGTTACACTTGAAAACTGCTTTGCACTTTATTAACTTGAGAAATGTGATCCGTGGTGGACAGGTGTGAAATGTACAACAAAGGGAAAGCGAGAGATGTGGATGTGTTGCTTTGCCGTCATATAATAACGAACTCTAATGTAGCAGGAGGTGATTTATATTTGATTCCTTGATGTGTTCTCATTCCATTAACCCATAAATAAATGCAGGAACAGCATTTTCCTGATCATAGCTTATCTTCTGTGAGCTTTTGGGGTTGACCACATGCCAAAGTGGGGTTAGCTTTACAGTATCGGCTGTACAGAGTGGTAAAGATTCAAAGAGTGTCTGCATATTAACAAAGAAGAGTATAAAGAACAGATAAAACAGTGGTTTGCTTTGACTTCAGCTGCAGTTGTTTGCTTCCTCCAGAGGAACCCAAGTTCCTCTCTGATATTGAAAGAGCTTTCCCTAAAATACAAAGAGGTTCCTGCTGTGGGGGATTAGCACTCTCGGAGTAAAGCTGTATCGAAGTGAACTGTCTGGCTAACTTTGGTAACTGTACATGTGGTCCTCTATGACATGGTCCGAAAACATAGTTTCTACATTGTTGATTTTTGCGCAGATGAACATGGATACTTTCTGCTGTATTATAATGAGAGATTTTTCTTTTACAAGACTTTATGGTGTGGGACCACAGCAATTCAGGGAAACATGCAAGGGGATAACGTGCAGGGACACTTACAGAATTAGGGGTATCCTAAAAGTCCATTTTCAGTACATCCCATCATTCAGTATTCCATGAATACTGTGAATTATGCTGACTGTACAACAAATTTCCCCATTAGGGATAAACATGTATCCTTGACTCTTGGTGTAAAGGTCTCAGAGCACAGCCATACCCGCAGTGATAAATGACTGGATTAATAATCCTGGTCCTGAGAGAACTGCTTATTTCAGTGACTCTTGCCCACTTTTTAAACTTCTCACATTCACTGTGAGACTGGAAAGCTTGACCGGTGACTGAGGAGATGGAGATAAATTAATGCTAAACTTTTCAAAGAAGAAAAATGTCTGGTATCAAAATTTGGAAGAAGTAGATACACAACAACTTCAAAAAATACTTTGAATGTATGTGACCACCTGAAATAAACAGAAATAAATGCATAGATTTTAAGGTACCTTTAATGTGGTATTTAAATGTACAGTACAGTAGGCAGTCATGAGCCACGGTCCTCAGCCGGAAAAAGGCGGAGTGCCCACTCCGGCTCGCGGACAAGTTGCGGCCCCAGGCGGAGGAGTTTAAGTATCTCGGGGTCTTGTTCACGAGTGACAGGAGAAGGGAACGGGAGATCGACAGACGGACCGGGGGCTGCAGCTGCAGTGATGCAGTCGCTGCACCGGCCTGTCGTGAAGAGGGAGCTGAACATGAAAGTGAAACTGTTGTGCCCACTCGCACCTATGGTCAGGAGCTTTGGGCAGTGACAGGCAGAAAGAAATCGCAGCTGCAAGCGGCAGAAATGAGCTTCCTCCCAAGGGTGGCTGAACTCTCCCTTAGAGATGGGGTGAGGAGAGTAGAGCTGCTCTGCTCCTCCACATCAGAAGGAGCCAGTTGAGGTGGTTCAGGCAACTGAACAGGCGCCTGGGCGCCTCTTGGGTGAGATGTTCTGGGCATGTCCTACTGGGAGGCCCCAGAGCAGACCCAGGACACACTGGACAGATTGTATCTCTCAGCTGGCCTGGGAACGCTTTGGAGTCCCCCTGGATGAGCTGGAGGAGGTGGCTGGGGAGCGGGAGGACTGGGCTTAGGCTGCTGCCCCTGCAACCCGGCCCCGGATAAGCAGAAGAGGATAGATGGATGGATGGATGGATGGATGGATGGATGGATGGATGGATGGATGGATGGAAATGAGACATCAAGTCTCAAGAGACTTCCTGTATAAATAAAGGATAAATAAATAAAAAATAAAAAATGGATGCATGGATGGATGGATGGATGGATGGATGGACGGATGCATGGATGGATGGATGGATGGATGGACGGATGGATGGACGGATGGATGGACGGATGGATGGACGGATGGATGGACGGATGTATGGATGGATATTTGTGACATTCATTATGGTCAAACAG
>VUQK01043326.1:44538-69296 GCA_015106715.1 Bujurquina vittata | reverse complement strand
TGCTGTGATAAAAAATATGGCTTTGTCTCAACTGAGTTAACCTTTTATCACTGCAGGCTTTATTCAACTAGATCACCCACAGATATGCCACATAACTGTGCCACCTGAATGAAGCAAAAACCTTAAAATGGTAATAAAAAGTTAATTGCACTTCCTCCTCCTCAGATCTGTGGGCTAGCCGGCTGAGGGAGTGTTACTTTAATCAGATGACTAAAGCACGCAGTGCTATGATAAGCTTGCTGTAACCCAGATGAAGCTGCCACTCGGGGCAGGGTGTCGCTTTACTTCTGACTGTGCAATATGCACAATCATAAAAGTTGAGGCTATTCTGTGGTTAAGGTAATGATATGACTCGCTCATTAAGGCCAACTCTGGAAATATTATTGTGACCTCAAGGCATTACAGTTTTTGCCCTTTTTTCAACCTTTGCTTCAGGAGCTCGTCCACACATGGCATAATTTTTGTGTGCCTAATCATTATACAGATGACTAATTTTTAAATTTCTTCTCCCACTCCTTATAAATATGTGAATCCAGAGGCTGTTATTTTGTTCTTGATCTCTGCGTGTGAGCAGTTAGTGACCCTGCTTACTTTAGTTTCTCATTTTAAATTCTGTTTGGTTAGTTCACCAAACATCTGAATTTCTGTGTGCGCCCACTGATATTTGAATGCGTGTATTAATGCAAAAGCTCTGTTTACATCTTAGAAAGAAATTTATTTTATGGTAGTGACATGTCCTCTTATAATGCTGAAGTGACATTATTTTGAGATCAAAGTTTTTCTCCTCCTGACTTTTATTTTTTGTTTTTAAATCAGTTTGACAAAAACCTGTTTGGCCTCTTACGGTGCCTGGACCACACGGTCATTTTTAAACACAGACATTAACACTAATGACAGCTCACTGACAAACACACACCCTGTGTTTGTTGCAGGATAAGGGGTTGTATCCATCAAAGGTTTTTTTTTTTCTCTTTTTTTGGGGGGGGCAGCTGAAAATGTTAAAACCTGCTCTTAAAACACTCTGGGTTGCTGGCGATCACTTTAGAGGTGTCACTTTTTTTTCCAGGCGAGAAACTTTGTTTACTGTACTCAACAACTTCCACTGACCTGCTGACCTGCACCCAGCTTTTTTTTTTTTTTCCCCTGTCCTTGCTTCTCTGTGATTGGACCTCGGGGTCAAAAGTGCAGCGTTTTAGACAAAATTATTATTATGTGACGAGAATTGCAAATTTTACAGAGAGTGATATCAGGATGGAAATAAGTCACCGCAGCAGGGTGTGGATGCTGACTGTGGTGATTAAAGGACAGGGATGCTGTTATTTTGATTTTTGCCAAGTTTGTAATTGTTTTATGACTTTACACTTTGTTCCGGTGTATAATGAAAATGGGGGAAGAAAGGTTATTCCTGTTTAGTTCCGATTACAGTTTCATGTAAAATGGTTAATGCAAAAATAAATAAATAAATGCAAGCTTACATCAGTTTATATTTTACTGTAGAAGCAGCTGGTACAAGTCGCTTGGTTGTCTGCTTGCACACTGAAGCCCCTGCACTAATGAAGACTGAACAAATATGCAATTTTTTTTTACTTCATAAAGTGAAGAAAAAAAATTCCATACTTTAAATGAAGATGCCTGTCACTCCCAGCAGTTTCACACTGACAATGTGCAAAAGGTCCAATCTGCTATATGAGCATGAGAGTGCTCAATGCTACTTTTCATTTTCAACTCCCTCATCAACCCACAAGTCCTGCTGTTATTACATTTAAGACACTGTAATAACATCTTCCGCTGTGTGTCTGCCTCTTCCTCGCGTGTCCTTAGAGCAGTGTTGGAACCCCTGTTGGACCTTCCTCCTCCTGCCCAGACTCTGATGGTAGTTGTGGACTCCCTGGATGTAGAATATGGACCAGGTGACGGAGCTGGGACGAGTGGCTCGATTGCAGAGCTTTTGGCCTCCAATCATCACCTGCTGCCCAGCTGGCTGCTGCTTGTCTGCTCAGTCCGCCGCCAAAACAAGGCCCTGTGCAAGAAGTTCTCAAGTATGTGTATATACTCATTTTAATGGATGTTGCAAGATGTTATAACGTGAACACAGTATGACTTGTGGGTTGAATAGGGGAGGACCATTATTTTATTTTCTTATCTAGAAACACAAACAAATATTGATCAAATAGTTTAAAAATTTCTCTAAAGGTGCTACTTAGCTTTTAGTCCTACCGCAAAATTAGAGGACATCCTAACGTGTCTTTGTTCATGCACCCACTAATGCCAATGTTTGCATTTAATTTTAGAATGCAATGCTTTGGAATGGTTAATCATTAAAGGTTCTGCTTGTTCCCATCTGTGTTGCAGGTTTTCGTAAACTCTGTCTGGATGATCTGCGGAAGCCTCCGGCAGTCCGTGACGTACAGCAGTACATCCTCTCTCGGCTGGATGAAGAAGCAGCACTTCGTCGTCAGCTCACACCCGACACAGCTGACATGCTGAATCTTCTGCACATCAAAAGTGGCGGCTGCTTTCTCTTTCTTGAGCGTGTTCTGGATGGTGTGGCAGCTGCGTTGGTGGGTCTGCGAGAGATCCGGGACATCCCTGGGACCCTCAACGGACTCTACCTGTGGCTGTGCCAGAGATTGTTTCCCCGAGGGCTCTTCAGCTATGTCAGGCCTCTCCTCAGTGTCCTCTTGGCTGCCCCGAGGCCCCTCACACCCCAGCAACTATTCACAGCAGTCTGGACTCAGGACACCTTATTAAGCCTGCAGGACTTCGAGAGCAAACTCCAAACCCTCTCTCCTCTCTTGATCAATGGCCCGGGGGGCACCAAACTACTTTTTCATGCAAGCTTTACAGAGTGGCTGACAGATGTTAAGTACTGCACACAGAAATATCTGTGTAGCAGAACAGAAGGTCATAGCATGCTTGCCACATCTCTGACTCTACAGGGACCCAACCTGGACATTGAGGAAACTTGCCAGCTAGCCACACACTTAATTTGCTCAGGTTACCATAAAGATAAACCCGCATTTTTGGCACTGTGGATGCTGTGGGCGGGTGTACGTACTTTTAATCCCACCTGCAGTAGAACACTTGCCACATCCTTGGCTCAGCTTCCTGTTTCAGTGAGTCAGGATGTTGCTCAGCTGTTAATGAGAAGTGGACTTGTTTCTCCAGCCTTTTTTTCTGGAGCAGAGCCAAGTGATGCAATGCATTGTATGGGTGAAGCAGGAACTAATTTACAACGGGGACTTGAAAAGGAGGCGCATATAAAGAAACTGCTAGACAGTGGGCTCACTGTAAGCCAGCTTGGTTCTACAGATGGACAGACTCTGCTTGCTAGAGCCGCCCACGAGGGATCTGCAAATTTAGCTAAACTTCTCCTCACACGTGGATCTGATCCATTGATCAGTGATCATCAGGGTCAAACGCCACTGACTTTGGCCTCCAGGCAGGGTCATGTCAAAGTGTTGTCTGTGTTACTGGAATGGGCCAAGCGCCAGGACCCCAAAACTGCAGTACAGATGATGGAGCATGTTGACAATGAAGGATGGACAGCGTTGCGCTCTGCAGCTTGGGGTGGACACAGTGAGGCTGTCCGACTGCTACTGGATGCAGGAGCAGATGTAGATGGATGTGACAGCGAGGGCCGGACTGCTCTTAGAGCTGCTGCATGGGGAGGTCATGAGGAAGTTGTCCTCACACTATTGGACTATGGGGCACAAGTTGACAAAGCTGATAGCAAGGGCCGCACCCCACTTATTGCTGCTGCCTATATGGGACATCATGAAACAGTTGAGATATTGTTGGACCACAATGCACGAGTAAACTTAGCCGATGGAGATGGGCGCACTGCTCTGTCAGTTGCAGCCCTCTGTGTATCTACAGCTGCAGGGGTCAAAGGTTTTGGTGAGGTAGCAAGTCTGTTACTGGAGCGTGGAGCAGATCCGGCGCACAGAGACCATGATGGAATGACACCTCTTCTTCTTGCATCTTATGAGGGCCATGAAGATGTAGTTGAGCTTTTGTTGGAAGCAGGTGCTGATGTAGATGAAACTGCTGGACCTGATGGCAGCGTCACTGCCGCGGCTGCTGTTACTCCCCTGTTGGCAGCTGCAGCAATGGGACACATGAAGACAGTGTCACGGCTGCTTTTCTGGGGAGCGGCTGTGGATGCCATTGATTGTGAAGGCAGGACGGCACTGTGTCTAGCAGCAGCAAGAGGGAGCATAGACGTTGTCCGCACTTTGTTGGACCGAGGCCTGGATGAGAACCACAAAGATGACCTTGGCTGGACTCCACTGCACGCTGCTGCGTGTGAAGGCCATCGTGCTATTTGTGCTGTTTTGACGGAACAAGGCAGCATGGCACGTGTTGGAGAGATGGACATTGAGGGACGCACCCCTCTAATACTGGCTGCCCAAGAAGGCCACTGGAGCTCTGTTAAACTACTGTTGGACAGACGGTCTCCCATTGACCACAGGGCCTATGATGGCCATTCTGCCTTGAGTGCTGCCCTCCTGGAGGGCCATGCTGATGTTGCAGAACTGCTAATGAAGCGAGGGGCTGATACTGATGTCCGGGATGCAGAGGGACGTCCTTTGCTCTACCTTCTAGTATTGGAGGGTCGCCTTGATATGGCTACTCTCCTAATAGAGAAAGGCGGTGTTCCTTTGGAGTCTCGAGATTCCGAGGGCCGTACAGCACTCCATGTGGCTTCCTGGCAAGGATGTGTAGAGATTGTAGACCTACTTTCAAAACATGGGGCAAACCCCAATGCACAAGATGCGGAGGGGAGACCACCAATACATTCAGTGGCTTGGACAGGACACACTAAAGTAGGTCATCGTCTCCTAGAAGCCAGTGGCATCGATATAAACCTTGCTTGCCATCAGGGGGCGACAGCTCTGAGCATTGCTGCCCAGGAGGGACACACCAACATTGTTGCAATGCTTCTTGAAAGAGGAGCAAATCCCAATCACATGGATAAATATGGCCGCAGTCCAGTCAAAGTGGCAGGGAAACATAGACATTTTAACATTGTCAGGCTGTTGGAGACCTATGGAGCCAAGACATATCTAGGTGTGTTGCCTAACTCTAGTACTGTATCCCCTTCAAAATCCATTGTGATCCCGTCTTTACGAATCTCAGAAAGTAACGGGGGTGAAGTAAATGGTGCAACCTCCTCGTCTTCAGTTTCATCTCCCGGCTCCACTGCAGAACGATTCCACTCCATGCAGAGCTCCCAGACCTCATCTACCTGCCACTCACTGGCCACGGTGCAGACAGTGCCAGCTGACAGCCTCAGCTTTATACAGCAGATCCAACAGCACTCACTGCCCCGCAGTCGTAGCCGTAATTCCACCCTCCCTCCACCAGGGAGCTCAAGCATGGGCAGTCTCCACAAGAGGCAACCCAAAGGTAGCCCTCCCCCTACTGTATGCACAATCACTGCCATGGTGCACAGTTGTGAACTGCCTCAGAAAGGCCTGGCATCTGGACTTGAATATCATGACAAAACAAAAAAACAAAGTTCAGATCTAATAAAAGCAGACAGGACTACTTACACAGGTGGTAAATGGAACTCGGTAATGGCTTCACTTGGGATAATGCCAGGGCAGGACCAACCCCTAGGTGCTAAAATCCGAGAGAGCCCCCCTCTCGGATACCCGTATAGGCTTCAGAGCCCACTTCAAGAAGAAGCTTGGGATTCTAAACCCCAGAAGAACATTTTGTCGCCTGTTTGCTACAGTTTTACCCCCATCCCACCTTGTAGTGCCTTACCAGATGATGTAATGGTCACTATGACAACCACAGACCCACAGCTTAATCTCAAAAGGGCCATCAAGCTGCAGTTTGAGGGTCCCACCAGTGTAGCCTTACACAAGAGAGAAACACCTCTGTGACTGTACTCAAGTAAGTGTTTTAAGTTACCCATCACTATATTTTCTTCAGGGTTTTTACTGTACTGTGAAATAATTGAACCATCCACAGCAAAAATGTAATGTAAAAAGGTGAGGCTGGAGAGAACCCACATAGGAGATGGTTTAAAGTACTTTTTTTAATTCAGATTTTCTTTCATTTTTCTTTTAGGTGGAGTCATTTTTGCTATTTAAGGAGATGGCATGTTTTTTTGGAGGGTTCCTTTTACTGTGATTTACTGGGTTCAGAATAAAGAAGAAAATATTTCTTTCTCCAGTGTTCTTTGAAGAAAATCAGAGAAGAAAGGACTGAATGACACTGAAGCCTTGCCTTTACCTGCTGTATGGGAGGAGCAGAGCACCTAATTACAGACAAGACCATGCTGATATATTTGAAGTGTAAAGCGTAACTTGGATGTTATTTTTCTATGGTATCACAGTTTTGATCGGCACCAGTGTGATAAGACATTTTATTATTTTATTTTAATTTATTTTATATTTTACCCCATAGAGCCATATATGGTTAACAAGAAAGACTTATCTGGCATTAGAGAACAGTTTGTATGTTTGTTTGTTTGTTTGTTTTGTTTAATACAGTCTTTTTCAAGAGCTTTAAGCTTGTGGCCTTTTATGACCTTTTATGGAAGCTTTTGATATTTGTGTTAAACCAGCCTACATCCCCCATTGCTGTTCCATAGCTGTCAACCAAAAATTATTTGCAGAAAAAAAAAGCCTACTGTACCAGAGCCTGACCCACTGCTGGTTTATGATACAGTGCTCACTCTAAAATACCGCCAAGTTTACTGAACGCAACTTGGCTCACCAAGTGTCTGTGAGCAGGCAGGAAGGAAAATGAAAACTGGACAATAAAAACTGAGGGTGGATGTGGGAGGATTGTTAATTCCAAATTCCATGTATGTGGCCTAAAGATTTCTAGTTCTTGTTCCTTTTTCATTGCATTTTTATTTAATTACATTAATTAAAATGCCAAGCAGCGCTATAAAACGTACTACCTCTGTTTTGTGTGGTTATTGGTGTGTTTTATACTTTGTTTACTGTAGCTGCATTTCAAGCACTTTACAGCTAAATGTCATGGATAGCTTCTGATGTGGTTGCATCGTGCAGAGATGAAAGTCTGACTGGGGGGGGGCTGGTGGTGGCCACCTGGGATTATGGAAGCAAATGCTTTTGGACACACTCGAAATTGTAGAGGGGGACCTGTGCAGACGCAACCAATGGCGGCTCCCCAGTACATTTTTGTGAGGTGTAGCATCTGAAATCTGTAGCAACTGCACTTTCAATTTATGCTTTGGAGTTTGGAGGCCAAGTCCATCCTTGGGCTCTTTGATTGGTTTCCTATGCAGTTGCTGATGTGTGGCAGGGTACATTAACCTGCTGAGGTAGGCCATTGGTGTGCTTTGTCAGCCACAGCATTTACGTAGGTGGTACATGAAAAAGTAAGATCCACATGAATACTAGGACCCACGTTTTCCTAGCAGACAGTGGATTCTGAAACCCTGCACCATAACCTGATGTGCACATTGCCATCAGTGCAGCCTGCACAGTGCTGGCAATGCCATCTGCCACTTACATACTATATCATAGGCCCTGTAGGGCCTATGATACCTACCGGTAGGTCTAAAACGACTGAGAGAACAGTCTTTTCAAAGAAAATTTCCCCCCATCTTGTTTCCACTTTTAAAAGCATTTTGAATAATATTTGAAAAGTTATTTCTTGGTATAAAATGTCAGCTTAGAAAAAGTGCCCAGAGTAAACTGATAAGTGCAGCAGTTGACACCATCAACAAGCTGGCTGACAATAAAAATAGAACAGCTTGAATGCAGTGAGCGTTTCCACAGAGAAACCATACTGCTCCTACTGATTTATGGATAAGCTGGGAAAGTTGGCACGCTGCTTCGGCAACAAATTAAAAAAGTAAATCTGTATGCAGTCAGTACAAAAGCAAACTTAATTTGAAAATATTTTTGTGTAACATTTGAGAAAAGGATCAAATACACTCCTTTGTGGGTCAGTAAAAATGTTTGTTGTGCATCTAAACCCTGTTCACTGAAGTGATTTAATGAAACTGAGGCATTGTGGAATAATTGAGGGTAAAGTGTAAGTTCTGAACAGGAGCTTGAATAATGCAGGAATGCTGAGATTTTCTCCAGTGTTGTAAGAAAGAGACACTGTGAGCTATTCAGTTAATTTACTGTTGTTTTTAGTTTTATGCTATTTTATGCGTAGGAGCTGGCGCATTTCCATAATTCCTCCACAGCTCAATATCCACATCCATGCAGACTATACAGTTAACACAAGGTTACTATACTCTTATATAAATGTGTATTTAAACACTGTTTGCTCTTACAAGTATAAAGTTTTTACCTCTACTTCCTTGGTATCATCATTTTTTCAATGTGTTCTTTAGGATTGCTGCAGGTGTGGGGAGCCATGGAGCTTCACTCATGGATTGTAAATAAAATGTAACTAAATACTAGGATAAGAGAAATGGGAAATGGGGCCAAATGAGGAACAGGAAAGCTGGAAGACAGGATAGCCAGCTGGCTGGAAAACAAGGAAGCTCAGTGAATGAAGAACAATGGGGAAGCAGGATAGTTGATTGGCTAGGAAACAGCTGATGGGAAACAGGTGGAGTTACAGAAAGGGAAACAGGAAGATTCATTCTGAAGAGCTGGAGTTAACAGAGAGGAGAGGAAATGGTATGTCTGTCATGGCATGTCTTTAAGAGTAGTCTATTAATAAACTAAAACTCTTTAGTAACATCTAGTGGCAGTGGCAGGGAAATACAATGTGCTTTTTATACATAAGTGCATTTAATTTGAATGTTGGGTTCTTTTTTTGTTTTGTTTTGTTTTGTTTTTTTGCCTCTGTACACCACCACAGTGGATTTTAAATCAAATAACACGTGATTGATGCACAGAGTTTCAGCTTTAATTCGAGGGTTTTAACAAAAGTATTTCATTAACTATTTAGGAGTTACAGTCACTTTTATACACAGTCCCCCATTTTCAGAGGTTCAAAACAAATTGGAAAAAAGGACATAATATTAAACATAAGAATTATTTTAATACTTTGATGAAAGTCATTTTTTGTCAACTACTTTCTGAAGTCTAGAACCCCTGGACATCACCGAATGCTGCAGCCACCTTCAGCTGCTGCTTGTTTGTGGATCTCGCTGCCTTCACTAACTGAAAAGCATGCTCTATTGGGATGAGATCAGGTAACTGACTTGGCTATTGAAGAATTTCACATTTATTTGCCTTGAGAAACTCTTGGGATGCCTGTGCAGTATGCTTTGGGTCATTATCCATTTGCACTGTGAAGCGCCATCCGATCAGTTTTGGAGAATTTGGGTGAATCTGAACAGAGAGTATAACACAACTTCTAAACCAAGGAGAAAATTCTGTGACAATACACTTTAGTTGTCTTCTGTGATCTTTCAGCCCTTTTGGTGCTGCTGAGCTGGCCTGAGCATTCGCTCTTTTTGTACCATTGATTGTTGATTTGGCCACCTATACCATGATAGCGTGATGATATCGCACACAACGGTATAACTTGCTTCAGAGGCTACCCTGGGACTCACACAAACAAATTAATGTTGGAATGCTCTTTTCTTCAATGAGATAGACGAACATTGTGGCTTTAAGAGAGAGAATTTTAGGCAGTTTAACAGCCCATAACACTGATCACATTTAACACGGCACTTATGTAGGAAACACACACCCAACATGAACAATTATAACTGTGGTATCAACCTTTCAGCAAAAGCTCGACATCATTGTGCCATTTTCTTGCATGACCGGATATGATGACCAGGCTTCACCACACCACCGGTTTCCTAACAGATGCTCCTCAAAGTGATCTTCACTCCGTACAAAATGTACAGAATATATGCAGAGAGGGTGTGTGTCATTCTCTGCAAAGCAATCGCCTCATTTTCGAGATGTGAAGCCCGCATTGAGAGAAGAGTGCAAATAAACAGCTGGGGAAGAGTGAGGGGGAGTTTGATCTGTGGAGAGGTAGGCATGAGTGTTTTAGATGTGCAGGAAATTGACTTAAAATGCAAACATGGCCCTCGTGTTGTTCTTCACTTGGCAACTGATACAAGTAAGTGGGTGTTAGACGCAGGAGGGTCCTCCTTCACTTCCTTCTGTGAGCAAGTTCATTCTAGTAATTTCCATCACAAATAAAATAATTGTGGTTGGTTTACTGCAGAATTTAACTGAACTGTAATATTCATAGCCTAAATTGGTTGTTAAATTTACAAAAAGAGCATTTCATATTTTTTTTATAATGGTCAGTTTAATTCCTACATTATAACATATAATATGTTTAAGAGCTAATTCACGCTGTTGTGAACCAACCACTGTGTTTATACAAAGTGTTGTAATACCACAGACAATATGCAGTTAAGATACAATCTTACCGAGATTCAGAAGACTTCTCTGCGGTATTACAAAAAAGATCAGAACACAACATTTTGTCCTCAAGTTTTATTTTCATTAACATGGTGAATCATCTAAACTAGAGATATCTGTCCTGACGTGTCATGGCTTAATGTAACGGCTCAGTCACGCTGCAGTAAAAATAGGATGAAAACCTGTGTGTTCGAAAGGAAATAATGTAAATTTCTGTGCATTTGCAATGTCACTGATTTATCAGAGTTCATTGCCCAATTCAATGACAAACTGACACCACACTGACAGCAGGCTGATTCTTATTGCCATTTTTTTCACAGTCTCAATGCACCAAAATCCTTCTGAAGATGGCAACTGGCTGTGAGTGATCACAGAACTGGTCCCCATCTTCAGAGCAGTCATTTCAAAAGGCAGTGAGATCGTTAGTTCAGAGCTCACAGTCGCAGTAGCTTTGGTCGCGCCATGGTCTCCAACAGCCGTTTTCCCTTGAGTAACCGTAGCAGAAGACAGCCAGCAAGGCTTGGAACATTTTAAACACATTCAAGTGGCAGAAAAATTTTCTAGTTTGGTTCAGTAAAATCAGCAGGTCAAATCAAGACTGGTTTTATGGTTATTAATAATTAGAAAGTAACATTTTGTTTAAAAAAAGAAAGAAAAAAGAGCTGTCTGTTAATAAAAACATTTAAATATGAGCAGTGATGGTGAAAATGGTATTTGTCATCAGATATACGTCAGGTTATTATAATTATGTCCTGTGGTCATAGTTGGATGACTAACCTCCCCCAGCCCTTCTTTTCCCAAGACTGCACTCATTTTTAAATAAATGCTTCTTAAGAGCATTTTTATAGGTGTTTACTCTGTATTTTTAAGATTTGGTGCAATGAGTCCACATCTCCATCAATTTTTTTTCTTTAACAAACTCATAAGGCTCTAAAGAGCAGAACAGTTCCTCTTTTGCAGATGCATTGCATCCACCCAGAGACCTCTACCATTGGGCATTAATCGAGCTAAAGCAGTTCCAATTAATATGGGTCAGCACCTCCGTGGTGCCCTACATCACACTTCAGAGTCCTCTCTACTTCAGAGAGGTCTGAAAAGGAAAAACGCCTCAGCTTAAAAAAGCAAACGCAAATGTCCTTAATAATTTCAAACCTTTACCCTATCCCAAATGGACAGTCTGACGAATAAAACATCAGCTATAAACAGCTACATCTCACAAAAGAAAAGTTGGCCGGCGGTCTCGTTCCATTGCTGACAGATGCTGCTGTGGAAGAAGGGAGTGGGAGGACTGAAGAGAGCCACAGAGCTTAACTCCTTGTCAGTAAAAATCATTGACAGCATGAAAAATTGAGAGAATTTGTAGGAATTACCAAATCCAATTGTGACAAGATGTATTTGAAACGCTGACACCCATCTCTTTGTATCACTTGAAAATAAAAATGCTGCACCGTCAAACAAAGTACAAGTTCTCTACTTTAAAAAAAAACACTCAAAAAACCCTGTAATGTATTATGGTAATGAATGCAAGCCCATTCATACTTGTGCTGGATTAGATGACTTTATTAAATTTATGCATGAGTAAATACTAGCCTGTGCTCATGCCTGCGGGTTAGCAGCTTTGGTAGAAAACTCAGCAGCACACAGATCAGCACAGACACTTTGCAGACTGAGACTGAACTCTAATCTACAAACAACAGCCAGCCAACAAAAAGCAATTCTACTTGACCCCGAACACTTCAAAGCAACAAAAACAAACTAAAATGACACAAAGAACACTCGTTGCTTGGTGCAACACCAGATTGGGGGTGGCTTCTCTTTGTAGCTTAGCTTTGTGGTCTTTGCTCCTTTTATCATGGATGCAGCCTTTGGCATGCAAATCCAGGCGGACATGTGACTGTTTTGGTGCAGCTGGGCCAAACACTATAGCATTATTTGTCAGTCTAAATTCAGAAGCTTACACTGCAGTACATTAGTTTTCTTTAAACACTGTGTTTTTAAAATGTCAGCACACGTTTCCTAGTCCTGTGGTGCTTTGTACTGGTATATCTTAATGCAGTGATGCATGCTGTCTGACACTGCTAGTTGGCCATCAGGTAGCAAGGACAGGCCACGTGGACTACTCAAGCCCTGGTTTATTATGGGCCAGCCCACTCCCTGTGCTGGGTAAAAAAGGATTCTGTGTTGCTCCCCCCAGTCTGCTACCAAAACATTACCATCTGTATCTATACAGATACCCCAGGGACAGGCCAGGACAGGTCCCATGCCTGCACATACACCCAAAACTCTAACTGTGTTCCAGCCTGGCTCCAGCACTTTGATGCAAGGTACATGACCTGTATCATTGCCCCTTTCGGATACAGCTACCATGCCTGAGCTTAGGCAAGCTGCCACTAAGTAAGGCCGGTGGAATCCAGTCACCACTGTGCGCTCAAGACGGGAGCCTGTCTTAGTGTCAAGCTTTAGGGCAATGAGGGTACCTTTCCGGATATCAGCTACCAGGAATTCATCCAGTCTGGTTACAGTCACACCCCTGGGAGCTTCCAGCTCATCTTTTGCAGAGCCCAACCCAGAACCTCCGAAGGTCTGGAGCAGGCGACCGTGCTTGCTGAACACAAGAAGGGCTCTCTCTGCTGCACAGCTTAGTGCAATCAGACCCTTAGCATTAACAGCGATATCAAAGTAGTTCCTACACCGTCTGTCAGAGCCATCAACAGTTGGAGAGGTCACTTGTTGGAGGACATTTCCGCGAGGGTCAGTCACCTGTTTCAAAGTTCAAATTCAGTTTTAAGCTCATTGACAACTTCATTTCCTATAGTGCAAATATAATGTACATGTCTGAGACATTTAATATAACACATACCTGAACACGTGCATTTCCGCAGTCCACTATAAAGAGTTGACCCTGTGGTGTAGCATGGATACCACTGGGCAGGGTAAGGTCAGCTCGACCTGAACCTTGCTTTCCAAATTGTCCAATGAGATGGACACCTTTGGGGTTAAAAACTGTAGAAGACAAGTGACACTCCTCCTCTAACTCCACCAGGGCTTGTTCTCTTCTTTCTCCTCTGCCCCTCTTAGGCTGCAGTTCTGTCATAGAGGAACCATCTATAACAGACATGGATAAAGACCTAGCCACAGGAGGTTGTTGTGCTCTAGCCATTGTGGCCTGTTTCTGTGGCTGGTGTAAAATATCATGACCTCTATAGGCAGGCCCCATGTCAGAGACTCTAGCTTTCCTTCTGAGAGTTGGTGAGTCTGAGGTGAAGCCTGTCATAGAGTTGAAGCTGCTACCCTTAACTTTCCACACTCCATGCTCAGTTGGGCCACTGCTGATCAATGGGCGCGTCTTGTGAGTCAAGTCCACTGCAGATTTTGATAGGCGGCAACTGTAATTCAAAGAGCCTCTGTTTATACTGTAGTCATGGGATGGGTTAACAATGAAAGTATAGCTGGAATCGAGGCTGTCTGTCGGGGATGGTGCTCGGCCAGAGTCACCGAACGTCCCCAGAGAGTGTTCATCAGAGGACTGGCTGAGGCAAGAGGGAGGTCGCCCCCTGGAGGTGAGGTCTAGGCAGCTTTGGCTGGCTGTAGGTTCTCTTAGAGATGTTAGAGAACTGTTGCAGTATCTTAACAATCTGTAATTGGAATCTTGACCAGCTCTTCCCATATCTCCATCTTGACTGTCTAAACTCAAGTGCTGACTCAGCTTCATATGCTCCTGTTTTCGTTCAGGTGAACGGGTTAGCTTTCTACTGCAGGCCACAGACAGCCATTTCCTCTGATTCCTGGGTGAGTAGGGTTTCCCATTCTTATTGATCTTAGAAACCTTCTCCTTGTCTACAGTGTCCAGGTTTTTAAGTACTGTAGGTACAGCCAAAAATACATCCTCCCCTTGTGGCTGGAAGGAGCCTGATTCAATCTCATCTTCCTGAGACGACTCCCAGTCAGCCTGTTCATACTTTGGAAGGCAGCGACATATCTTTCCGGAAGAGGTTTTTTGTTCCTCCTCCTCTGATACTAGATCGCTCCGGTTAGAGAGGCTGATCTTTCTGACAACCCTGCCTGTTGGTGAAGTAAAACCCTGTCCTAGGGTGCTTTTCTCTCTTCCAGAACATTGAGAGTTTGTGTCTTCACACTGCATCTCTTGTGAATGAAGAGCACACAGCTGTCCCCGCGGCCCACAACCTCCAGCATGCAGGCAAAGGCTTTGTTCTTGAACACGAATATCTCCAAAGGTGACAGCATTTGGTTGGGAGCTGGGTTTGAAGTTCACTTTCTTTAGAGAAACTGAGATTTCCCATGGTTGTAGGAACTCTGCGGTCTCCTTTAGCAGTGGGTTCTGGCTGGGCCCATTGTCTTTCATAACCGACTGACCCGCTTCCTGAATCAGCTGTCTAAGCTGAGCCAGCTTACGAAGCCTCTGGTCCAATAGGGACTGGCTGACCCGGGCTGCTGCCATGTTCTCCCTCTGGATCTGCTCCAGGCGTTGCTGAGTGTCTCGATGGTCCTGCTCCACCCTTTCCAGCAGACGCTGCTCTTCTCTGCGTGCTCCCAGGATAGCTCGCTCTATACCGCGCTTTACAGATTCAGTCTCAGTTTCATGATGCTCCTGCAGCCTGCGTAACTCTGCCTCGGCTTGGGCAAGGTCACACTGTGCTTGTGTTAACCAGCATGGAGGGGACTGAGGCAGGAAAACAGCAGAGGAACGACCATCTGGCTGGCAATCAGGGCTGGTACAGTGACCTGGGACTGGAGAGGTGGCACTGCTACCCAAAGATGTTCCCAACATTATGGATCGTTGGATTTGTACTTTTCTGGTATTTAATTCCTTCAGAATGAGATATTAAAGGAAAGGGAGCGTTAAAATCACAAAAAATAAAATAAGTGTTGAGCATGACAAATTGAGAACATAATTAACATAATTATGATCATATAATAAGTAGTAACATTTCAATTGATATTTAGAGAGAAAATATTTTGTTTTCCTGGTGTACAGGACTAGTACGATAACAAATTTTGAAATATTGAAACAAAATGAACCAACAGCTTAGATACTCTCACTAAAATAAAATAATTGAAGTTTATTCAGTTATTCATTGGTTTTTAAGAATGAGTCATATTTTGTATTACATGCTTTGAAGTTCTGTTCAGGTTTTTCTGTTTGTTTTTTTAAACATCAAGCTTTTTAGTCAAGTTGTAGTGAACCCATGTTGTCTAAAATTAAGCTCTGTTCATCCACTGCACAGCGTTTACAAGAGATTTGAGTAGCTTTAAAATATTAGTCATTCTAACTCCTCTGACTTTTATAGTGCCTGGAACAGGTATGGACATAAGCTACTAAATAGCGGCCCACTGATAAAAAGCCATGCCAAGAACAGTAAATATAAGCTCAGAAAGAGATCTGGAACTCTTTTGAGTTCGTAACTAGTGTTGTAGTATTGGGGCAGCAACATGCAATATATGCAGTCCTTTGCATCTGCACTAAAACTGGGACAGTGGCATCCAGTTGCCAAACACCTCACTACCATAAAATTATCTATCATTAGGCATGGTTTCTGCAATGCGTAAGTGTATGACAGACAGAAATCACGAATCAGTCACACACTAATTCAGTCTGGCAGAGGTGACTGGGCAACCATCATTGGCACCGGATAGGTCTTTTGCTTCATGTACGCTTGCTGCCAAGTGCTTCTGAGCAAACAGCTGCTTATGGAAAGGTGATACAGATATGAAGGGAGGCCATAAGAGAGATAAGGCTGTGGGCAGAAAGAACCGGCTCAGAGAAGGAAGAAAAGTTTGGAGTTCAATGTCGAGAAATCTATTAGCATTTCAAATAGCAGCAGACAGCCAGAAGCATCCAGAGTGAGGGCGAGAGTGGGAGGTAAGGAGACAGCCAGTGTGTCAACACAACAGTACTTCTCAACTCCCCAGTCCCTGCGAATTGATCCTGCTTTGATATTTTATTCATGAGCTGTACAAAGCGATGTGGAGAAGCAGCAGTGAAAGACGTCTATCCTCTGTGTGCTCTATTGTGATAACCACGGGGAGTCGTCATATAATCAACAGAAGCACTTATACAGGGTAAACATAAAGAAATTTATATCCCACATTTATATCAGATGTACAGACAACTTTATGTATTTAACAATAGAAGTAAAATTCAACAAGTAGTGTCAGCATAAAAGGAGCTTCAACAAGATTTTTTTGCTTGAAACTTTCTCTTCAACATTTTTGAAGTGTGCTTTTCACTTGACTGAGCTCAACAAAGCCGAAAGGATACACTGACTGTGTTGTGTGCAGGCTTACTCATTGTTATAAGGGTAAATGAAGCTAATTACTGTTTCACACTGCTTGTTCTGTTCAGTGAGATCTTAGATATTTTCAAATGCAGGGAAAGGAATTTAGAGTGCTATATTGTATAACCCACAATCACAAGATTATGCATTATGACAAAAATTACAGCAGCAGCCTAAATTCTTTGTATTTTTAATATAAAGAAATACTAAGTGTGGTTTAGCTACAGCTAGCCAACAAACTTTAGCGTGACATAAATATAGTGATAGTTTAATTATTGATTATTTTAGCATTCTTTTTCACGCATCAGTCCGGAGTTTTATGCAGTTCTATTTCAAACCTCACTCGGTGTCTCACTATCAGAAGCCCTTTCTGGTGTGACCAATCATTCCAGAAGGGGCTTCCAGTTTTCAAATGGTTACCGTAGTAACCAAATGTTGCATTTAGGGACAGGTAACAGTGTAAACAGTAAAGTGTTGGAGGTGGGAATAGGGAAGGATTGTAGCAGAGGTCACAGGAGTGAATGAAGCTCAACTCTTCACTAGTTGTAGGAAAGTTTCTTTAATGTATCTTAACTGAAGCTCAGTCTGCGCTCAGCACGTTTTTTAATATTAATAATTAAACATATTTATGGTTTATTTGCACTTTTGATACTTATCAGCAAAACGAACTATTGAATCCCCAACTTTGACCTAGTCATTGTTTGCTTTTTTTAAGGGCTTTTTCCACCGCTGCTGCCAGTCAAGTTATCTATGCTGGAGATAAGTGACAGGTATATATATATGAGGCAATGTGCCAGCCCCATCTCTTGTGTAGCAGAAACATGGTTGTGCTCACATTACCAAAGTAAATTATAGATGAGGGGAGTCCAGTTGCTCATCTTTTGAGTACCAGGTCACATAAGGAAAAGTCAATGTGAAACCTTGTGGTTATATTTGAAAATAAATAAATAAAAACCAAAAAAGCTGAACTTTGTGTGTAATCAAAAGAATCAGGACAGGACAAAAAATTAATAAATAAAACAAACGTGAACACTTCCACACAAAATAGAAATTACCAGAGAACATTCAAATTGTACATTGAAATAGGAATATAAAAGTATTTGTTGAGGAAAAATGAAGAGAAAAAAAAACACTACTGCGTCTTACCTTTAGGCAGGTACTGGCACTACTCCACTCTTCTCTGCTACATCCCTCCACTCCTTCACTCGTGCTATCAGCCCCTCTCTGTGCAGTTTCCCCTCGTGTTTGCTGTTGCTAGGACACAGTCAAGCCAACTACAGTTCCCGCTTTGTGCAAACTCTGAATTGTGTGCATCCACACTTGACATTTGTCTTTGTGTTCAAGCTGTGTACTTTGCACTTTGACTGATGCCGTGTGTTTTAGAAAATGCAGAGAGTCAGAATAGGAACTAAATCCATTAATAACACAAATCACACAGTATGCTGCGTCAGGAGCCATCACATCTTTATGTTTTTATCTTTATGATGAAAATCGATGGAAGTCTACCAGGTGTGGCTGATTTTAGCAATTTCCTTCATTTCTAGGGACAGTAACATTTTTTTCCTGAAATTATATATATTATATATATTCTCTAAGCCTTGCTATGGTATGTAATAGCGATTGGTTCTATTAATATAGTTGATCAAGTTCAAAGAGTGTGGTGATGTCTCCAGATGTGTTTTCTGACCGAGGTTAACCTAGCACAGGGACAACACAGTGAGACTCGGATCTGGACACACATGCCAATTAAAAATCCACAATTAACCCAACAAGCATGTGTTTGTACTGTGGGTGGAAGTCGGATTACCCAGAGGTGGTCCACATGGGCACAAGGACGACATGACCAAAAGGTTCAAACCAGAAATGTTCTTGCTGTGAGTGTTACATACAAATATTCAAGTTAATTCAAATTCAATTCATGTGACTGAAATTCAAATTTTTACTTGAATTATTCAAGAAATTCAGATATGAATGATTCAAATTTAGGGACTTGTGGCACACTTCTGCCTATAGTAACAGCCCAGTGTGACAACGGCATCATTATCTGCTCATTTCAGAAATCAAATATATGCAATTTAAATTATACAAAGAGAGAAAAGTAGAAAATTCAAAGGTTAAAGCAGGAACACACAATGCTTTTCTCCATTCCTATTACATATTTTATAATAATTATGTAATCAATTTTTTTTAGCAATTACAAATTATTTGCAACTGACAAACTCCACTAATTGTTAGCGCTGTGAACACTGCCAAGGTTTCTGACTACATTGTGCAGGTATGACTTTGGTACCAGCCTTAAAATGTACATGTAAAAAATGAACACTGTATTTGCGCGGTCACCATGTGAGCACGTTTGCTAGTCATCAGAAGAATTTCAAGGAAACACCAGGTAGGTACTGAAGCTTATTAGGGTAACATTTAACTTTTATAGTTTTTAAACTAAACGTACTTTTAACATGGCAGAATTTGAAAGGAAAAAAGTGTCTAAGCAGTGTCTAAGCAGGCGCTGCATGAGCCAAAAAGGACCAATGTTCTAAAAACAGATCACACAGATTAACAGGAAATGCAGTGAGTAGAATGGCTGTTTTAGGCGACTAATTACTGTGTCTGAGTCAGACTCAAAAACAAAAGTGTAAAAGTTCCACTAGCTGCCACCTCCTTTCACTAAATTACAATACTGTGAAAAAGTCTTGAGTCGCCCTTCATTTCTGCATATTTTGCTTCCGAGGAGCCAGACTTTCTTGTAACATTTTAAAGTGATCTTGGAGCTCCAGGCTTTCTGAAGGTTTTAGAGAGTTTTTCTTTGATCAAAGGCTGCTTTTTCACCCATTTTCAGTCAAGTCCTTGTACTTAACCATTTTCAGTTGAATGTTCTTTTTTTTTTTGGTTGGGCCACTTAACACTGACCTATGAATAAACTGTTTTGCCCTAATTTGGAGGCCTCATCCTAAACCTTTATACTTTATTTCACCCCTGTGTTATTAAAGATATAATGCATATTCCAGCAAAAATGTTTTTAATGTTAGCAGTACTCATTAAATCAAAACGGTTCTGCAGACCCTACATTGGTGCAGTGGGTCCTGGGTTCATTCTGGTGCATGAGTGTGCCTGGCTTCATGTGGCGAGAGTATGCAGGCAGTTCCTGGCGGATGAAGAAACTGATACCATTTACTGGCCCCCACGCTTGCCTGACCGAAACCCAATAGAACACCTCTGGAACATTGTGTTTCGGTCCACATCAGACTATTCAGGATCCAGATCCAGAATAGTCTGGATCTGGATCCTGATCCAGATCAGGGAGGAGATTCCCCAGGACACCATCCATCATCTCATTAGGAGCCCCGACATTGTCAGGTATGCATAATAAGTGTGGGAGGGGGTACACAATGAGTACCATTTTGAGTTGCCGCAATGAAATTTTGGCAAAATGGATGAGCCTGCTGCATCATTTTTTTCTTTCCTCCCACACAGAGAAGTACAGTCAGATTTTGATCAGCCATGCAATATTGTTTGGAAAGCATCTGATTGGCACCAGCTTTATTTTTCAGCATGACAATGATCCCAAACACACTGCCAATACAATAAAAGCATACCTGGATAGAAAAACAATAATTATTGGTGTCCTTCAAAAAACCTAGAGAACTATTCTTGAAGACTAAAAAAGTTACAAAAAAGCTTGCCTAAGAAGGGAGCTCAAGACTTTTGCACAGCACTGTACCATATCACAAATGGCGAATGAACTGGAACGACCCTTAAAGAACATTGTTAGTGTTTGATAGTATTTAGGTAAACACAGGAAAAAGTAATCCCCCCCTGAGTCAAAAAGCTCAGACTTAACGCTCTTCTTTCAAAGTTTAGTTCGATTTTCATGACAAGCTGATGTCAGCTCATCACAGATTTCTTTTTAAGCAGCCGTCTGTTTCAGGCGCAATACACCCACGAATTCATGTGCATGGATGCACAAGTATGGATGGATTTGATAAGTTCCCATTTCCAAGGGCAAGAAATTATGTCGCTCTGTAGGTTGTCGCTTTTTTTAACCCATTACACAGGCAGAAGGATGAGGTGGTGCTCACAAGCACTGTGTGTGATGAAGAGGCATGAGCTAACATTTCATTTGATACAGCAGGCAGTATGAGATAACAAATATTTCTACACTATAAAATTCCTCCATGGAGCTGCAGAATAAAAATATATAGGGCTGGAAATGACCATAATGCACCCCCTTTGAAGAAAAGACACCAGGACAAATGTGATATTGCTAGGCAAAAAAATTTATAAATTAATAAAAACATTCCCTTTGTAGTGTCTTTCTGACAGCGTTTCCTACTTTGCAGTTTTGTCCTCTTGTTTTTCTAATAATTTCAAAATATAGAAAAATATTTGTGACAACATTCATCATTACATTATTTTCGGATGATTTTCATTCTGTTGCGTTAATCATTTCACATACCTCTCCACTTTGATCCACTACTTATTTTTGTTCTGTTTGTTTTTATAAACAGTATTTACACAATCAAAATCAATCCACATCATCTCCCAGCTTCAAACCAGAGACACCAGAGCATGTTTTGCATAGATCACAGAGGGGACAATGTCAGAGGTGAAAGGTCAAAGCTTTTGAAAGAAACAAGAGAAATGATACTGCACACACTGTACATCATCATGTAATAAGCAGTACAATTCAACACAGGAAAATAATATCAAAGATGGCACAGATTGGACATTTTTAAGTGTGAAATGAGTCCTCTTTTTCTCCCAGTGGTGCTGCAGCTCGCAATGTAAAAACAGGAGTGGCAGTTCAACATTCTGGATTGCTGTGTGCAACGAGTTAGCATGTACCTTTGAATTCACAACACGCAGAAAATCAAGACATTACATGCTCTGAATTAAGCCAAAACTCAGAAACTCAATTTCAAATAATAATTTTAGTTAAATTTATTTTGAAAGATTTTTTTCTAAATTCATTGTCAGATCAACCGTAGTGTTCAAGAAAACATTTAAAACACAGCAGGAAAAAAAAAAGTAAAAACACAAAATCTGCAAAACATACTTTTCTGGAGCTTAGCTTTGGGTTTACAACTCATTACCTTTATTTTTTTGTCAGTTAGAGTCTGCTTGACCTGATATTTGCTTTCAAACAGGTTTGGAGTCTGAGTAGAGCTGAGGTGAGACTGCAGCTGATACAGCTCGGATGCTCATTCACGAAGCCAACGCACCAACAAACACCAGAACTCGTATGATCTGGAAGGCGCTCAGTTACTGCGGTACACAAATTAATGAAAAGAATGAATTTCTTTTCAAACTCTGTGGCCACTGGAGGAACAAGAAGATGTTTTGCATCTAGCTGTGGTAGCTGCCGCACTGCACAAAGTCTAAACTCCATTTTCTGAATTCAAATCCTATTGGCGTTTGTTTAAAAAGACCTGCGCCCTCCGACCCCGTCCATAATCCCCATTATCAGAATGGTTGGAGCGCTCAAATTTTTATTTTTTCAAACCGGCAGAGTATGAAAAGCAACTTCAGTAAAGCTAAGTAATCCATCACAGTCACCATGAAGCCTTGATTATATTTGTCAGACTGTGCGTGTTTTTTCCCCACTGCACTAAATTAACTTCTTCTTACAGGAAGACGTCAAAAGGCCCTGGTACGAAATAATCCCTTATAAAAATGCCATGTTACAAACTCCATCACATTGGTCTTTGTATACTTACAAATGAACTAAAAGGTAGAATTAAAAAAAAAAATAAAATACACACAATAAAATGACAGTGAGACGTGTGTACAGACTGAACTCCCTAATTGGACAAATTTCTTAATGCCAACCATATAAGTTCTTGCTCAGCAGCTCCCTTTTCATTAATTAGGCTGAGCCTTAAAAAAATATATTAAACTGGCACCATTTTGTAGGGCTAAAGTTTTACTAAAGGAGTGCTGCGTGGACACATTACAGTGTTCAGACTGCATACCATCAAACTGTCTATGATTGCTTGAACAGACATTGTGAGTTTCAGGTATCGGAGATTGTCTTTGGTGTCTATGAACACATGACTAACTGTGACTGACCAACTAAGTGACACTAAGAAGCATCAATCTTTAACACAGCTGTTTGTAAAAAATAGTTTAGTTAAAAAACACAATCTTGAGTGTAAAAGTTATGGAACCTGGTGAGGAATGAAGCCCTCTGGCTTTTTGTGTTTGTTTTCGTTTCTTCAGATCACGCATGTACAGCACACTGGGCGACACATGGATGGACGGATGGCAGTGGGTAAAATACAAAAAAGAGATTTCTCCACCAAGAGCGAACGTTCAGTGTGAAACCTGTTTTCGCTGTCATCACCGAGCTGTGATGGGACGTCTCACCAACCACTAAAACCAACTGCGTGGAAGCTAATTTAAGCTCAGAACTATTGCACAAAGCAAACACTACCTAACTGTAAATGCATCATAAACCTGGCCTTATCTGACATGCAGAAACTATTTACCTACTTAAGAAAAAACTACGGGTCATTATGAAAAGCATCGAAAAATTCTGTAGAAAAGTGACTCACAGCCGGGGACGAAATACCAAATTTACAAGCATGACGACACGGCTATGGCTTTGACGAGCTGAAGAGGCGTCAGCTTGTTGAGAAGGATAAAAATGGTGTAAGGGGGACAAAAAAAAAATGTTACAACTTTCAGAGATAAAAACTTTGCAGGATGGCAGGCAGTTTCTCTACTGCTAAGAGCTGAGAGAGAATGGCTAGTGTGTGCAAAAATGTTACTTGGAAAGCGGGGTCACAGGTAGATGATTTTACAATGCACTCATAAGAGTAATGCAAATTTTACAGTTTTTACACTTTCTGGCAAGTTTACAGAAAACCGCTACAGACATTACAGGCCTGAAAAATGAACATTTACCATTTCATAAAAACAAATGAGCAACACATACAAAGGAAAACAATGAATATCAAGTCTTGGCAAAAGCTTTTAACACTGTGTGGCTGCAATTTCATTCTACCTCAAACACAATAAATAAAAAGCTCATCACAACTTGCATCAACAGCTCCACATCCTTAACATGCACATTTATACTCGGTACCCAACAATGAAATAAAGAGAGAGCGTAGCTATTTCACTATTAAAATGGGTGTTAGTGTTTAAAAAATAAATAGCAGCATATTATTTCCCCAGAAGAGCTGTATCTTCGGTTTGGCCTGTCTCACCAAGAAAAAAAATAACTGAAACAAAAATGAAAAGTGAATGGAGGTTGCTTCTTAAAAGCTTCATTTTTAGCTCAAACGCTAAGATCTGTTTGAAGAAAAGTCAGTGAATGCCTCATGAGATACTGTTTCATCAAATTCAAACTAAATGGAAATAATGGCAACACTCAGGTTGGGGGGGGGTCTAGTTTCTCTAGTTTCGGCTCTTTTAACAACACTAAATGACACACAAAGGATGCGACACATACAGCAGTGCTGCCTTTGCGATTCCTCTGCCTCTTTCATGGCAACCGGTGAATGGCTGGCTAATGGCCTGAACAGTTGGCATCACCTTTCGGAAAGGAGTGATTCATTAAAATAAACTCACATACACAATGAAAGACACACCTACTCCCACACATAGCTGATATGTCTATAAAATGGTGCAAATTCAAAAGACAAATGTTTAAAACATAATGAAAAAAAATTGTATTAATTACCCCCAAGTTTCTCAGGACATTTATGGTAGTCGTGCTGATTCACAGGAGACAAAGTGGCACTCTCCCACTCAGGTTTTCCAGTTTTCATCTCATTCAGTGATGACTAACATTTAGTGCAGCCTTTTAAAATAAACCTAAAACGCTCCGATGTTTTTGGGAACACTTCTGTTTTAAAAGTGAGCTTTTTCTCTTGGCTTGTCCTTGACAAAGGATGAAAAGCTCAGATGAAAGCAAAGATGAGCCAGTTACACAGAGATGACCAAACTGATGGGACCGCTTTGTAGACGACTGACTCGCACACACTTTCAATGTTTTCCTGCCAAACAATTTTTGGTGTTTTTTTTTTTTTGTTGAAGACGCAACCTTCTCCTCTGTGCCAACCTGAAAGCACCCTTTAAAACCCAAAAAAAAGTTATTGGACTAGCA
>VUQK01043326.1:8359-28906 GCA_015106715.1 Bujurquina vittata | reverse complement strand
AAAAAAAGGTAAGTGTTTGGTAGTATAACAAAAAAAAAAACGAAAAGAAAAGAACATTCCCCTGAATCAAGTCAGATACAAAGACTGGACTAAAAATGAGTAAAAAAAAAAAGCCAATGTCCAAAAAAACTTTGAAAAACCTTCAACAAGTCTGGAGAACTATTGCTCAAGTCCACTTTAAAAACAACAACAACAACAACAACAACAACAACTTCGTGGAAGCAAAATATGAAGAAATAAGGTGTAGCTTAAGAATTTTGCACAGTATTGTATGTGTAATGTGCTTTATTTGCGCCCATTTTCAGATTAGGAGAACCACACTGCTAAATACACACAGATTTACCTGGTGCTTTTCCTGGCAGTGTGAAAATGTTTGGCATGTTTGAACATAACAGAAATAACTCGAGTTTTATCAAAAGGTTTCCTTTAAAAGGGAACATCCATTAGGCTGAGTAGGTTAATAACTTCACTTCAGCTGATACATAAATGTAGATTACAAACATTTGTTAATGTGGCCACATGATGTGGACCAACATCACATGAACAGGACTCGGGTCAGACACAAGAAAATGATCTGCCAATGTTAGCCTCAACTTCCCTAAATCAATAAAGTTCAAGTGCTTCTTTTTTTTTTTTTTAACCTCCCCTCATATGGCAGCTTGGGTATTTACACAGAAACACCACTGAAATGGATGGGTTACCATAGTCCATAATTTTTAATGATTCAGGATTCCTTTAACATCTGATTCAAACTTAATGATACTACTCACAAGGGAAAAAATACTGCTTCAAATGCATGAATTCATAACTAGGAATAAAAGTATAAAGCAAAAAGTAGCCCAACCTGGACCTAAAACATGTATATACAGCAAAATGACTTGAGAGAAAATAATTTGATTCACAAATGCAGTTACCTTAAATGAATGTCAGCTAGTGTGCCTCACTTTCTTACCCTGACATGCAGGAATTAGAACATCCAGTATATGGACATTCAGTATTAGTTTCATTTCAGGTCACACACAGCGTCATTAAAAAATAAAATAAAACACACCCATAAAAAGGTTCAAAGTTCAACTACACATTCTGCTAAAGGGAGGCTGCCTTCATAAAGACAAGCGTATTTGTCAAAGCATAGTCTTGACTGCTATAATCTCATACCATAAGTCTAAAGGTCAAAACCTACTTTAGACCCACTAAAAGTGTTTGTGACAAACTTAGAGCCACCTCTGCTTTAACCAGAAATTCTCCAGGTGTGAAAAAAGGCAGCACTCCAGGCTCTCTGGAAATGCTGGCCTTCACACTTCAACCCTTATGGCTGTTGTTCATCACTGATCACATCTGTGACATTGGCAGAAAGCCGTCATGATGAATTAGGAATGTCACCAGAAACGCTACAGTACTTGTTTTTTTTTTTGTTGTTGTTGTTGTTGTTGTTGTTGTTGGTGGTGGTGGTGGTGGTGGTTTTAGTACAATTGGTACTGGAGGTAAGTGTTCGTGTCTATCCTTACAGGCTGAAGAAGAAGAAGAAGAAAGATGCCCACAAGCCATAGACAGACCAGATGGCAACAGCTGTGGCCGCAAAAACACTTCCGGTGCTGTAGCAGTCTATGGGAGAACAGCTTTCTGTGTTGACCTCTGTCACTCATTTGGGGTCATAGTGAATAAAAAATTAACTCTACTTTGTAAATCTTGGTCATACCATGTTTTAAAAATTAAGGATCCAAGGAATAAAAACTACTCTCACTGGCTAATGACTTGTGACTGACAAGTTGTTAGCCAATAATCATGCAGTTTTGCAGTCAGACCTGCCCTTCCTCATCACATCTGGAGGTTTTTCGCAGGCAAGGTTGTGATGGTGGAAATGCTCATCTCAAAGCTTTGAAATGGGACTTCAGAAACCACTGAGTGATGTTCCAGTAGCTATGTCCATTTGCTTTTTATACTGTCTATACTGCAAGTGCAGGAAAATCTACACGTGGAAGACGCCAAATAGTGCAGCTGCTGCGATTATCAACTTTCCAGCACTGTAGTAAATAGTTAGTAGCTTACAGTTAAACCACTGCTCGAGTCTGTCTCACCAGCTATGATTTATCCTGCGCATATATGTGCAGCACACATGTCTACATATGCTTCTGCCAGTGCTCAGAAAAAACATATACTCCAATATAAAATATCATTAAACAAATAGATAAGTCAGGCTGAGGTAAGAAAAAAAAGAATACTTTCAGCCACCATCTTTCTTTTTCTATTAGAAAATAATGCATCAATGTAGTTTTCCTGTGCATAATCCAAGGTTATTCTGAGACTGCAGACACTTAAACATACCAAAGGGGCTCATTATTATTTATTTGTTGCATCAGCTGATAAACCGGTCTAACAAGTTTTGAAAATTGCTAAGCACATATTTCCAGTCACCAAGGTGGCATGCTTCAATTGCTTAAATTTTTAACAGCAGTCAACGATCGATTATTGAAGCTAAAGCACCAGTAAATATTCACATGTGGAAAGCTGAAACTAGTGGAATCCAGTGCATTCTGTTTGAAAATAAACCAACTAAATATTGAAATTGCTACTGATGCACTCTGAAAACAGCCAGTTTGATTCTTTGGCTTGGAGACGTGGATGAAAGGCAGCAAGATGTGCCTGAAAATAGTCATACTTTAACTTTTTGTTAAGGTTGTGAAGTTACTATTTAAACCCGGCAAATAAAGACAACGAAGTCTACGTTCTTAAAATCTGTCAGCAACAGACAGACTTGAGTGGATAATCAAAAAAGGCATTTCTATTCAACAGTGTGATCTGTTAACGTACCATTCAAGAAAACCAATCTAGTTTCTCTTGCACAGATTAGAGTTTCGTGGTTACGCTGCCAAAGTCCAACACAGTCCACAGCTCTAACTCAAAGATCACATGTAAGGTCACAGAACAATGCATCAATCACTGCACTAATTGGTGTCATGTGTCCCGTTCAATCTGTCAGATTTAGATGACCGATAATGCAACCATCAGTAGTATTGCCTTTAAACTGGTCGGTTTAGCAGCGCTTGGGCTTTTCTGCACTACATCTCACTTCAGCCAGCTGAGGCGGCTTACACTGTGGTCCGACCGAAAACAACAATCAATGTATTTGAAATGCAAGACGATGAAGCGAGCTACTTGATCCTGCAAATATAACTAGGGACCTTGGAAATGTCACCCATGTATATAGCTCATGTATCTATTTACCGTGTTGGTGTACTTCAATATGAAGTCACAGCAAACCTACCTACCTTATGGGAGTCTCAACAGTTGTTGCGAAGTGCTGATTTCCTCGGACAGCTACCTGCTAGCTGGCTGCTAGTAAGTTAGCGCTGGTATGTTGCTAGCGACTAGCTGCTGATGAATTCCACAATGTCAGAGCACTAAACGATTACCAGAAAGGAGGTAACAACAAGACAACTGGCAAGACAGCCCACAGTGAGTCAGGGACGCTAGGGAATTAACCACTCCTTCATCGAGGTTGCTGTGCATCCTGTTAGCAACAGATAAACATCCCATTTGATGGTTTCTCAAACACTCTTCGCTTTCCCGCAGCCATCTTACTTTAACTCCTCCCACACGTCTTCTCTGACTCACCGCGCTGCCTCGCACAGCTGTATGAGGGCTTTAAAGTGCCCACATTAACTTCAACTGCTGTCCAGTGCACACTGCGTACTAATCATACTGCTGATTTCGGCTGTCAACTAAAGGCTGAAACTTGTGGTAAAATTGCTGAGCACCATTCTTGACCTTGGAGTTAGTGTGCAGTCCTGCCTCAGAGTCGGATAACTGTTTATATCAGTAGCTTTGAAAGCTCAAGTTACTGCAGCTTCAGAAAACACATGTAAATAAATCAAAACAAAGGCAAATTAGGAGAATTTGTCCAACTTAAGACCGGCAACGATCCCATTGAGCCCCAAACATGGAAAGCAACACCTGATGCAGAAATGTATGGAAGCTTGTTTCTGCCACTGAAAAAAAAACTTCTCTTTTTTTTGCCATCCATAAGTCAAAATTGGGTTATTATCTAAAAATTCCAACAAGCTAGTTAAAAAATAATTCAAAATTTAGAATGTAACTTGAAATTTTGTGTTATTAAGTTGTAATTTTAAGATAATAACCCAAATTCTTGACCATTGGATGGCACAAAATAATGTTTTTTAAGTGATGGCTTCCATAGAATGAGATGCAATTATGGAAAAATATATATATATAAAAATATAAAGCTCAATAAACATCCTGAGACATCAGTTATTTAAGCATAGAACCTATTTCCATTTCATGTTTTTCAATGTCACATCCTGAGTTTCAATATTAAATTGCCACACAGACAGATCTGAAAATTAAAAAAAAGGAACATGAATGAATCCAAGCACTGTTGTGTCTGTTTTGTACATGTAAAATGTGGTATCTTTTATATATTTATTGACAGTGGTATGCTCTCTCTAGTTTGGGCTCTGTACTCTGGTCAGTGTTTGTTATGTCTGAGATTTACAGAGATAGACCTCTGGTTTTCCAGGCCATTCCCAGAAGACAGATGACATCTGTTATGGTTTCCCTCCATAGAGACCAGCATCACCAGGCAGTGCTCAGGTGGCTCTGGATTGTTGTTAGGCGGACTCTACGGGGATGCCTATCTGTGCCTCTTCATCATGAGCAAAGGTCATGCTTGCCTAGAAAATACTTTAATTTAAGGCCAACATTTGGAAAATGGCTAAAACAGGTGATGTTAGTATCAGAGGGAACCAATGGCAGAGGGTGTTGAGGCTGCAACAGGGGCAGAAAGCGAATGGGGAAGGAGGAGATGACGTCAAGGCTGAAGGAAAACAGAATACTTTCCTGGACCTGATTTTGAAATTTCAGTGAGTAATTACTGATTAGGCTGAATCTTTTTGCAAAAAGGAAAGCATACCCGTGGTGCTTACAGGGATTGTGATTCAATTAGGCAACTAGATCTAGAATTATAGAAACATTTAACATATATCTGAAAAACTGAAAACAATGCTTACTCTCTGATTTTGACTTTGAAAAAATGGTTTCATGTTTCAAGTAATGCTGTGACAGGTTTTGATAATATCTAATATGACGACATGTACGTTTTGAATCATAAGCTTTGTGTGGCTCTTCCATCACGGATGTTCTTCCTTCTCTTCTTCACCATGTCCCTCTCAGCTGGAACGAGTTCATCATTGATCCAGCAGAACAGTTCTATTATATCTGGATCCAGGTCATGATACTGCCCATCGTTTACAACTGGGTGATCATCATTTTGAGGTAAATTACTGCAATCTGGTAGTTGTGGTGGTTGGCAAATTGTAATCATACCCAAGCATGCAGCATGTATGAAATGACATCTTCTGGGTTATGTTTTTTTCAGGACTTGCTTCACTGCTATATCAGTGAGCTACCTTCCTGTGTGGCTTACACTGGACTATGTGTCAGACCTCATGTACATGATTGATATGATCATCACTCTTCACACTGGTAACTTTGTTGGTTTACACTGAGAGTTCAAATTCCAACTTATTGTTGCCAGGTGCAAATCTTACACAACTTTGTGTCATCTTAAATAAGGCAATCTTTTCCTTGGCTGCCTTCTATTTATTTTAAGGTCAGGTGGATAATTTTTTTATAGTTAGAGCCAACCTGTGTAACAGTAAAGTAACTGTAGCATTGCAGTGTATTGAAGTATATTCTGGGCTTTATTAAACACTGTTTTTGCCTCTTCAGGTTACCTGGCTCAGGGCATCCTGGTCAAAGATGTGATTTTGTTGAGGAAGCGCTACCTGCGCTCTAAACATTTCTGCTTGGACCTGGCTTCCCTTCTTCCTTTTGACTTCCTCTACTTCGCATTCGGCATCCAAACGCCTCTAGTTAGGATTAACCGCCTTTTGCGTATCTCACGACTCAACGAGGCCTTGGACCGCATGGAGACAAGAACCGCCTACCCCAACACCTTCCGCATCACCAAGCTTATGATCTACATCTTTGTGCTGATCCACTGGAATACCTGTCTCTACTTTGCACTGTCAAGCCATATGGGTTTTGGAAGTGATCAGTGGGTCTACCCTAATATCTCAGACAAAGAGTTTGGCTCCATGCGGCGCCAGTACTTTCACTGCTTCTGGTTTTCTGCACAGATTCTCACTACGGTAGGAGATGTCCCCCACGCAGAACAGGTAGAAGAGTTCTTGTTTATGATTGTAGACCTACTCATTGCTGTGCTGGTGTTTGCATCAATTGTTGGCAATGTTGGCAATGCCATTACAAGCCTAAGAGATCGCGATAATGTCTTCTTCCCTAACCATGAGCTGGTAAGTTGAGTGAACAGAATAAAAATTAAAAAAGCAAGATCACGTCTGATAACATTCTTTAGCAGAGATTTCTATAAAATTGAGTTTCTCTTTTCCTCTTTCAGGTCAAAGCATACCTGCGTAGTCATCATGTCAGCAAGGAGCTTCGAGAGCGTGTCAACAACTGGTACCAGCATCTTTACATCAACAAGAAGATCATGAGAGAGAATGAAATCCTGCAGCAGCTACCTTTACACATGAGGACAGAGATCGCTGTCAGTGTTCATCTTCCCACGCTCTCCAAAGTCACCATCTTCCAGAACTGCGAAAAAAGTCTGCTGGAGGAGCTGGTTGTCAAACTAACACCTCAGGTCAGAAGGAGAAAGCTAACAACTGTGGGCTACATAAAGATGCGTTGGTGTTTTTTTAACTTATATTCAGAAATGAGTTTACAGAGCGCACACTGAGGGGCTCATTGCTGTCCTGTAGATCAGATTTAAACCCTGCTGCTTCTCCGTGGCAGTGCTTTTAGTATGCAAAAAGTTGTTTGAAGCTGATGAGGTCTCTCCTGCCTTTTATTCACCTTGTAGGTGTTCAGTCCGGGAGAGTACGTCTGCAGAAAAGGAGATGTGGGCCATGAAATGTACATCATCAAAGAAGGAAAACTGGCAGTTGTAGCAGATGACGGGGTTACAGAATTTGCTGTGCTAAGCGAAGGGAACTTCTTTGGGGAAATTAGTATCCTTAACATCAAAGGTACGTTAAGAGATTTGGCCATGCTCACACAAGTTAATTTGTTTACTTTGTGAAGAGATTCATGGACAAGAAGTAGGTCAGCTCTTGACTCAGTAGTGTCAACAGCTACTGCTGATTAGCTTTTTTCAATTGAACCCACTCTCACCACCCCCAAAAGAAAAAAGTTAGTCAACAATGGGAAAAAGTACTCTTCCGGTCCATTAGAGATGCTTCAAACAGACAAGTATTCTCTATAAAATGAATAATTGTTGGTGTGTGTTGCTTTTAGAAGTGATTTCTGCATTTTTGAAGTGAAAAAAACAACAATGCTGAGGTTTTTTTTTTTATTGTACTTCTGATTAAATTTAAGGTGAGCCCAATAATTCTGGTCAGTGTTTTCACAAGAACATGACACATGATAGAAAATTGCTTCTGAAGGCAAGTAGAAGTGTCTGCTTTGGAATTGGGGATGTTGGCATATGAAGAAAGCAAATGAGTTTAGTTCTGTGTGGTTCTGCTGAATTTGCAAAAATCTATGTAAACGTCCATAACATACAACCCCAGTTCCAAAAAGGTTGTGCAAAATGTGAATAAAAACAGAATGTAATGAATTGCAAATCTGATCAACCAATACTTTGATTCCTAATAGAACATATAAAATATGTCATGCTGTATGATTAAATTCAGAATTTTTTTTTAAAAAAGATATTAGCTCACCAACACGTCTCGAAAAAGCTGAGATAAGGCCATCTTCACTGCTGTGTAGCATCCCCTCTTCTTCTAATAAGAGTCTGTAAATGTCTGGGAGCCGAGGAGACCAGCTGCTGGACTTTAGGGAGGGGAATGTTTTCCCATTCTGGATTCTAGTTGCTCAATAGTCCTGGGTTTCTCCTGTTTCATGTGGCTCCAAATGTTTTCAACTGCACCCGGTGAAAGGTCTGGTCTGCAGGCAGGCCAGCTCAGCGTCCACACTCCTCTACCATGAAACCATGCACTCTCACTCTAAAAACTTTTAGCATTGATGGTGCCTTTCCAGTTGTGCAAGCTGCCAGTTCCACATACACCGATCCACCCCCCATATCATCAGAGATGCAGGTTTTAGAGCTGAGCACTGATAACAAGTCAGATGGTCTCTCTCCTCTTTACTCCAGAGGATGCAGCATGGATGTTTTCAAAAAAACATTTCAAATTTCAATTCAACTGACCACAGAACAGTTTTCCACTTTGCCTCAGTCCATTTTAATGGCAGTGATTTATACTCAGTCATGTTTCTGACCTGTTGCCAGTTGAACTGATGAGATGCAAAAATATTCCTCTAGTTGTTTCTTTTTGGTACCATTTACTTTTCCAGCCTTTTGTTGCTCCCATTCCAGGTTTTTTTTGAGACGTGTTGCTGCCATCGAATTCAAACTGCGCCAAAACATTTCATGAAATAGTAAAATGTCTCAATATAAACATTTCATGCTCTATTGTGAGTTTATGAGATTTGCACATCATTGCATTCTGGTTTTATTTAGATTTTACACAGCATCATCCCAACATTTTTGGAATTGAGGTTGTACAAAGGAGTCCCACAAGTTATAATTTGCAAGCCTCTATAATTCTAACACCCCCAAAACCTCATCAGTTTTGGAGTTGTAGTTTTCTTTTTTTTTCAGCCTCTCTGTAGATTTGAGCTAAACACAGTCTAGACTTCTTTTGGTGCCGGATGATTTTCAGTGTGTCCTTTTACTTTTTTATAGACGTACCTTACTTTGTATACTACAACACACTCAACAACACAACTGTATATCAGATAGCCAATTTTTAATTGCAGTCACTTGGCAAAATTCTCCAAACTATTTTTAAAAAAAGTGTTACTGAGTACAAACCTGGGAAAGTCAATTAAATGCTTTAGTGAAAAAAGAAATGAGAAAAAGATTAGCACTCTCAGTCATGCAAAGCCCTACAAACATTTAAAAGATACAATATTAATAAAATAATGATAAGACAGCTCGCTCTGCAGTGTACATTTAGATTTTTTCAAAACTTTTTTTAACCTAAACAATAAATAAAAAAGGATTTATTTTTATTCTTCTTAAATAAATAAAGAACAAAATTAACATCCACAACATTAATCATAATAAAATAATACAAATTAAAGCACTGTACAATGTCAGTATGAAAGTCTAAATGTATAAACCATGCAGATCATAACTGTGACAGATTAAAATATTGAGACATGTGGTACATATATTCAATCAACTTTATTTCCTAACCAAGCCGAGACCAAAACACAAATTATTGGCTGCTTCGAAAGCCATGAATAAACCAACATGTATGGGTAACATTCTTGACATTTTTGTGAATGTCATGTTTTAAAGAAATCACATTGTTTTCTTATAGGTAACAAGTCAGGCAACCGTAGGACTGCCAACATCCGAAGCATTGGGTTCTCTGATCTCTTCAGCTTGTCCAAAGAAGACCTGACAAATGTATTATCTGAGTTCCCTGTGGCCAAACGTCATCTGGAGGAGAAAGGCAGGCAGATTCTTACCAAGATGGGCATGTTGGAGGAGACTGGGGAGGCAGAGAACGGGGAGGCAGAGAAAGTGGAAACCAAAATAAAAAGGCTGGAGAGCAACTTAGAGGGGCTGCAAACGAAATTAGCTCGACTCATGGTGGAATTAGAATCGAGCAACCACAAAATACAGGCCAGGGTGGCGCAGCTGGAGCTGGAAGTTTCAGAATTGGAGACTCAGCTGCCAGAAGATAATGGAGCAAGATATAGGGAACTGGGAAGGGGGCAATGTGTAGGAGGGGAGGCTGAATGGGACCGAGAACAGGGAGAGGGAGAGGAAGAGGAAGAGGAAGAGGAAGGTTCATATATAAAGGGGGAAAAACAGGGACATGGAAATGATAGTAATGATGTGACCAAAGAGGGAGACGGTGAAAGCACTAAAAGTACAAAGGAAGATGCTGAAAGGGTGGTAGAGGCAGATAAATGTGGGCCGAAAAACCCAGATAATCAAGGAGATAAAAGAGAAGACGACGGAGAGAAGAACCAAGGAGATGACAGACCTGGGAGGGGAGATGGAGCTGAGATTGAACCTGAAAATGGGAAAGAAGAGAAAAGCAGGAAGAGAGCATCAGAGGAAGGGAATAAAAAAGAGAGGAAGACTCAGATAAAAAAGATAAAGGGGAGAAAGATGAAAGGTAGAAACAATAAATGAAAAACTAAAATGAAAAGAAGAACGAACTGTATTTTTCCCAGACGTGTTTTTCTCTTTTATAATAATAAAATCTTAAAAATCTTACCTCTAATTTTGTCTACGCAAATTCTCTGCATTACAGATTTTCTCCCCTAGATGGCAGCATTGTATTCCCTCATTGTAAATCATCAAAGAGATGAAGATGTTGACCATAATATTTAAACATTTCTCCTTTTCCAGTTTATTTTACCTTTTCCTTTTCACGCAGTAGAATTCTTATTAGATATTTTTTTTCTGAATTGAATCCTGATGAACCGATTGCCTTTTAAATTAATTTATTTACAATACACATGGCATTTAGTCAAAGGTTTGTTCATTTGGGTCCTATTAATGTGTACAGGTTATTGACATCAGTATTTTTGAATAAACTAGCAATTACTGACACTTTCCTGTATCTATATAATGTACTTTTCTTATGATAACATTGGGTAAGTTAACATCACCTGTGAAAATGTAGCTGCCGTATGAGACTGATACATTTGCAAGTGCAGGTGAGATCCTTGATCTAAAGCACGGGAAACAACCAGCAATCAGGGTGTGATGACAGACATATCAGGTAAAGTTTTGACAAGAACAATTTGTTCCAGATAAAACAAACGGCATTTTTTTAAGGCAAACAATATAAAATCATTGCTTTCGCCTCCAAAAAGTGTGGTTTCTGGCAAACGTGTCATTTACGCTCCCACAGGAAAAGCACCTGCTGGCCCTTTAATGACGCACGGTTTACGTACTTCCCGGAAGCGCAGTGGGGACATAGGCCCCATCGATTCAACACAACTGCATATATAAGCACTTACTAATAATAAAGCACTGTTTGTATGTCATTTTCATGGAGTGCTATCGCTAATACATATGGCGTGTCAAGAGGAAAAGCCAATCATCTATACCATGGAAAACAAGCCGATTGTAACATGTGAGTGTTTGTTAAACGGAGACGTTTACTCTATATTTTTATGGTCTTGACAGCTAGCCTACTAGCTGCATTCATTAGCTTATTTTAGCTAAGCTAGCTGTCACCCTTACAGTAACCATTTTGTAGACGCTGTCTGTGTGTATAGGCGGCTTTGTTCCCACCTGTTAGGCTGTAATATTTTTAGACATGCATTCTGCGCTGTGTCTGTGCTAAATGTTCTCATGGAAGACGGGATGTCTGTCAGCTAGCTGCCTTGATTATCAGGCCAAGCTAACGATAGAGCGTCACGGACAGGTGCTGCAGTTTTGGTAGGGTATCATGTTGTTTCTTGCTTTATAGACAGAGTTTTCTCCGTTAACAGCTCGGAAAGTAGTTGCCGCAACAATGTTTGACAGCTGGGGTCAGTTTGCCATTCATAAAACTCTTGGACCCTAATGGAAGCTTCTTCTAGAGGTGCTATTTTAGGCAGCGACGATTGTGGTGGGTGCCAGCTTCATCTGGTTCCGCAGGCTGCTCCATTTTTAGTGCCGTGGTCGGGTACAGGAGGAGATACAGGCACTAAGAAATGGGAATATGAATGAAGATCAGTGGCGTCACAGTTTGACATTTAGACAGTGGGATTCAAAAATGAAATCACGGGGGGATCCCGAAGTGGAGTATAGGTATCACCTGTCGTTCCTTGGGGGTTATCATGTCCTGCACTAGATGGTTTCACTTTATATTAATGATTTTTTTCCAGTTGTAAAAAATCGAATTCTTATAAAGTTCTTAATCGTAATAGTGCCAATATTGAATGAAAATATTAGTGTAGCAGGATTTATTGTTAGGTTTCCTGTGTAAATTATTTACTGTCATAAGTTGAATGCTGAAAACGGTTTTAAGTATGTGTGAATAAAACTGTATAAGAAGAGACCTCATGCTACACTCTGATTTACTTTGTGATCATTGATTTACACAGAGCATATGGCACTCAGTGTGGTTATGTTCTTGTAGATAGTAGAATTAACATATGCTGAAATGTTTCTTCAATCAATAACATTTAGGGATTAAGAGGGATGCATCAGAGTATGTGTGAAGAATAGTCTGCTCCTTCAACTTCCACAGATGTTTTGAAAAATGAGCATTGTTGTACCTAGTGTGTAAGAAGGACACATGCATTGCAGGGACCAGACTGGTATTTGCTTTGCAGCTTCAGCTGCAGCTTTTTTGAACATCCAAAGTTCATCGTTATTTGTATTGTACTGGAGCATTAAGGCCCTGGGAAGATCAAGACCTGTTAAGCTAACACAAACAGCTGGAGTATCCCAATGTGTGTGATAAAGTGCTGAACAGTTAAATATGGGACGCAGTTTCAGGTCAGAACAACAAATCTCACTAGTTAATGCTAGATTGTATTTAGGAAGATGCATGCTGTTAGAATGACCAGTTCATATTTTGTCACTATAATTATGGTGCAGGCACATAATTTAAGTCCTGGAACTTCCAACATTTTATGTAGTAGTTAGGTTAACCTGTATGCCACATAGTAAACTCGGCATCCAGAAAAGTAACCTACACCCTCTTAGTTTTGACCATCCAAAAATTATATAAGTCAGTTGTAAGTTGTCAGCCTAAAGGCCATGGTTTGTGTCCTTTTGGGAAGCTTTGTTTTCTGAATTGTGTCTCACCTGGTTTTCACTTGATAGTTTATTTTGTCTTTTTTAGGATCTGGATTTGTTTTAAGTACTGAAACTACTTGACGTTTAGTGAAGGACCTAGGTTTGGGCCTAAAAAAGAAACCCTCTTCACAGCATTAACCCTGGATGTGGAAAAGTGAAGCTTAAACAGTGTATTTAAGTGTGATTCAAGAAATCCTTTTGTAATGCCAGTCTCTTTTGGAGTGACATACCTGTATTTCCCAGACCAAGTGCATAAGGCACTGTTGCAAAGGAAACTGCAGAAGAAGAAAAGAAGGAGAGAGCTTTATTTGTCACATACATTTACATGCAGTGAAATTCAGTCTCTGCATTTAACCCATCAGACATGGAGTATGTAGCACACACAGCACAACATGGAGCAGGGGGCGGCTAGAAAGCGCCTGGGGCGCAACCAGGAGGTTAGGGCCTTGCTCAGGGGCCCACAGTGATGTCAGTCCGGGGATTCGAACCAGGGTCCTTTCAGTGATGAACCTGCTTATTCTCCAGTAGCCCACCCCTCACTGTATTTGTGGCAGCAGTGGGGGACACGTGCATGTATATGTGATGGTGTGCTCAGCATGTGGAGGGCATAGTGGCACGTGAACCAGTTCTCCACCTGCTGCAGGTTTTGGTTAGACTGTCCCTACTGCTCACAGCCCACGGAGAAGAACAGTGACTATCGTCACCAGCTGCAGTCTGCTAGGTGAGAAACTCTCGACAGACAGCTGAACGACATCGAGGACTGCCCCAAAAGATTAAAATAGAACTCACTAGAGGTTTAGGTGCTGACTTTGCAGTTTATTTTTGAGGATGGTTTCATTCATAACGGAGAAACTGTACTTTCTTTTTACCCTTGAAGGGGTTTTTTTAAAAAGAAAAAGAAAAAGGTCTTCACACTGGTTCATTGGCTGTGGCCTATTTTGAGTGTAGCTTTAAACAATTTCTTCAGTCACTGTTCATCAAAACCCACACATCTACTACAAATGACAGCTTGATTATTTCTAAAATTGGGCATTTTGTTCAGCTGGAGTGATAATTCTATCAGTCAGCTCTGGTTAAAGTGGCTTCACAGTGTAGGAGGCATACAGAAGAGAAGACTAAAAAGAGGAGCCTCAAATTAAAAGCTGCATGTCTGAACCATTATTTCATAGTCACATTACCCTTCCAAAACGGTTTCAGAATTTTTCTACCATGCTCTGCATCAAAGCAGTATTGAAAGGGGTTATTTAAAAAAAATAAAGTAAATTTTATCACTGGTTGGGTGGGAATAATCAAGTGGCCAAAATGATCAAATGTTCGTTTCCCTAGTATGAATGGCTGATTCTTGCATGTGTACGGCAGTCCACTGTGATAACAGATGCTGATGCATACATTTTTTTTGCGCTTACATTTTTATGTTGCTAATAATGTGCTTTATTATGGTAACTACAACAGTGTTGAGAATAGACTGTTTGATACTGCTAGGTATTTGCTTACTGCCAACATCTGAACTGTAATCTTTCAGTCAGTTGAGTCTTTTACAGCCTGCGACTGCAACTGCAGATTTGCACACAACATATGTACAGATGACACCGTGATGAAAGGAAGGATCTAGAGTGTTAAACATGGAATGTATAAATATTTTGACTTGTCTACATCTGTCTTCAGAACACTTGGTGAAAGTGAATCCTCTTTGTCATTAATTCAGGCTTTTTTTTTTAAATAAAGGAAAAGGTTGCTCAAAGGTGGCTGTGAGACAAATATCAGGATGTAGATGGCTAGACATCTGTGCAGACAGCTACTTTTGTCAGTTCAGCCACATATTTTTATCTTGAAGCTCTCTAATACACATAAACAGTAGCATTTGTGCTGGTACATAGTAATCAGTTGCAATACAAGGGTATTTTGTGACGCAGGCGCTTACCGTTAGTGAGCAGAAAAGGGAGATGTACAGGTTTAAAACTAAAGATATTTTTGTGAGTATTATGTAGTTTATTAGTCCTGTTCATTGCCTCTTCTCAGAAGAGAAGATGAAATATCAGGAAAGGCTGAAAAGAAAAGAGCTTTGTACTTTGGCCTCGACATCATTTAGATCCACAGTGCTGTTATTAAATAGGAGGGAGCAGCTATAGAAGCAGAGAGCATTGCAGGAGGTTGGTGCTGGCAGACAAAACCTCAGCGTCCTCCACTGCATTCTCCTAAATTTAAAATTTCATCACGGCTTGTTTACATCTGTGACAGTGCCAGAGGTTTTATTGGCCAGTCTAAAGGTGTTCTTGGGCTTTAAAAATCCTTAACGTCACATTGTGGGGTGTTTTTTTTTCTTCAGTTCTAAGGTCTTCATTAAAAAGAAATCACTGCATTTTGTTGTCAGTTCTTATTTTTTCATCTTATGTTTTCATTATTGGTGTTACTCCTGCGCTTTATTGATTTCCAGGCTGTGTTCATATGATTGCAAATGGCTATTAACTTGCGTGGCCCAGAATATTCTCCAGCTCCCTTTACGGTGATCAGGAAAAACTCGTCATGAAGACATAGGGAATTTTTTTTAAAACAAGATTTCTATTTCCCCCATGAGTTATGTGTTTGTTTTTTTTTATGACCTAATTTTTTAACCCTCTTTGTCCTCTCCTTTTTTGTTCCAGGTGCTGGAGATCAGGGCTTGTTTACATCTCTTTATACCTCTTTGGCTCAACAGCTTCCAAGAGAGCCAATGGAGTGGAGAAGGTGAGGTTTTTTTTTTTTCCCCCTTTCAGTTTTCACAGTTCAGTGTTTCACTAGCAGTGCGTTACAGTCAACATAATAATGCTTTTTATTACATTTAATCGTCACACCTAAACATCTCAGTAACAGAGCGCACTCAGATTTTAAAGGGAAGGACATGAGGTCCATCCGTCATGAATGTCGACATTTACAGGTGCAGTTAAATAGCAGTAGGGAAGAAACTAGTTGATTTGGCTGAGCCTGAAGTGTAGCAACAGGATAAACATGATGCACATGAGTCAGGTCAGCGAATATTAATCTTATCTCAGAGGTATATTTGGTAATTTTGTATTGTTAATTATTAATTGTAGAGAGTTGCATTAAGGAATGGCAATCCAAACTGTGATAATATAATTCACTAGATGAGGTTTGGATGTTTCATTTGATTGGAAAGTGTGAATATTGTTATGTGTCATAAAATATTATGAGCTGGCATAGCAAGCAGAGTTTCTGGTGGGCTTTTCTGTTTGAATGTAATGCTTCAGGTTTTTATTATTGTCATGACTATGGCCTGAATCAGTTTATCCATCTGTTTGTGGTGGCAGTAACCACAGGGAGATTTTGTGTCCTCCATCTAATTTTCCCATTTTGCAGAAGCATGAAGTTTAAAAACCAACACTTATCAAACAATAGGAAACATACTCACAAATGGATGCAGTACAAAAATGAAAGCCTATCTGTAGTAGATAAAACTTCTGTTTCCGCTTGATGTATTTGAAATGAGAGTATTGGGCACAAACAGCAACAATAAGACAGATTCTACAGGTGATACAGTTAAAGATCTGATGCTCTGTCTTCATGGATATTTTACAGTCTCTTAGGTTGAGTGTATGAGACCAAACAAACTGTACTCATTGTAAGCTTGTATTAGTATACTGATGCTCTGAAACTCTGCTTTCCTTTTTGTGCAGGACTTATGGCCGTGCACCAAAAATGATCCACCTTGAAGCTAATTTTGTCCAGTTTAAAGAGGAGTTACTCCCAAAGGAGGGCAACAAGGCTCTTCTCACCTTCCCTTTCCTCCACATCTACTGGACTGACTGCTGTGTGAGTACAGAACACACACAGATACACAATGTTATTAAGTGTTGCTTGTCAGATCAGGTTCAGTGTTTATTCTCTAGCCGATCTTTTGTGGCTATTCTCAGAAGTTGTCTGACACCAGCCATGCAGTATACGGATTTAGATTGTGGGTTTAGCTGTGTTTATATATATATGCATTATCAAATTGGTAATAACAGTTTGCAGCCAGGTTCTCAATGCTGCTGCTTTCCAAGCAAAATTTGGAAAGTTGTAGGCACATTTTGTCCATGAATTCAGAAAAGTACACTGTTGATAGTCTAATTTGTTTAATCCATGTCTGTTTAAAGATGGACACAACTGTTTGACTAGATGAGTGTGTGTGTGTTTTTCTCCTTTGGTAAAAAGAGGTCAACGATGGCTGTGGCACAAACCTGTATATGTTTTCCCTGCAAACACAAAGATTTGGAAATCCCGTCATCAAATACCTCTCATTTGTAGAGCATTTCATCAGTCAGTTTATCAAGTAGGACGTTCATATTTGTTGTTGTGTTCTTCATTATTGCACGAATGGCTTTAACTGATTTGCAGCCAACAGCCTAACCTGAACTTTGATGTGAACAGTAAAGCGAAAGCAGATGAGAGAAAAACAAGAGAAGCAGGAACCTGCTGCCAGTGCTGATTGAGCACTAGTTTAAGGAAGTGCAGTCATCAGCTCATGACTCATGACATTTCCTAAGGACTGTGCCTGTGGTATGGGAGTATGAACACTTTAGTACAGTACACCTGTATTAAAGAGTACCTTTTGTGAAATGTTATTGCTTTCCTCTCTGTAGTTTGGTTCATGTGATCAAGAACAAAAAAAAGATGTCTGTCCAGTTCACAAATGTGCCACGTTTGTGTTGGTAGAAATGTGGTGAAAATTTAATTAGTGTGGCAGCAGGTCAGGCTGTAATCCAGTGGGATACAGAGCTCATGAAAAATGAACTGAGTAGGTTGTTAATGTGGACTGCTAAATGATTGCACATTATGAGTAATGACAAACAAGTAGAGACAGGATGGCAATGAGGCATCTTGTACATAATAGTCTTTAATGGACTTGAGCTTTTTCACCAGCACAAGTAAAGAGCATTAATTAGGCATGTTGTTTTTAACCAAATCAAACAGGTTACACTTGAAAACACCCTTAAACAGGTAAGGTTTTTAAGAAGAAAGGAACCAATGCCTACCTGACAGACAGCTTTGCTTTAACAAAGTGTATTTGGGTTTGCTTCTATTTTTATTTAGGAACAAGGTCTTTCGATTTGAGAGCATTTCTTTATTTCATCTTCCAGTATTGCAGTGCTTTTCCTTAAAACCTGTCCCTCAGGCATAGAGACAAATTTACTGCTCAAAATACATAACAAACTATTAAAATAAGAGGTAAAACAGTGAAATGCTGAATGGTACAGATTGAGTTGCTTAATTTTTTTCCTTGACCAGTCATTTCTCACGAGCACTTCATTACAGAAACCGAACACAAAAGCGGCACACTTTCAGAAGTTTTTCATTTTCTGTATGCCTGCAAGGAGAGGTACGGAAGCCGAGAGCAGCCATGGTACCTATAAACTTTTTTCTGATGGCTTTCTCGTGATAACGTGTTCATTTACTAAGGGTTTTCTCGAGATCACGAGATAATTATCTTTTACTGAATGCTCATGATCAATTTCTGTGTTCTTAAAACCTTTCCAAAATCGGACTCAAGCTGAAACTTTCAGATTGTTGAGAACCTGCAGCTCAATAAGGGTTTACACTGTCTTGTTCTTTAGCTGAACAAATAACCGTAGACCTCCATGTGCTGACGATCACGTCCTTTATTGTCAAAACCAAAACAGCAACAACCCCCATGCTGACTTTCGCATGTCACATGACCTTCTGAGGTCACATTCAAGATCCCTAATGTTTAACATTTATTATTCATGAACATCACATCCTGCTGATGTAGTCAACTTCATTGGTGACCCGCTGAGAGGACCAGGCCGTCTTCATGGTTACCGAATGATGCACGAGAGGTGCCGTGCAGCAGGGCTGAGCTGCAGTCGAGCCAGCCGTCTCCTTAATGACAAAGGCTGATATGAAAGTTATTTATCTTGTTATCTCGAGAAAACGGTAATCGTTATTTTGTGATAACAAGATAAATAACGCGTTATCATGAGAAATCCATCAGAAAAAAAGTTTATAGGTACCATGGCCGCTCTCGGCTTCTGTAGAGAGGTACACTCTAACAAGTGAAACAAAGCTGAAAATGAAGTTAGAGGATATTCAACTACTGTCTGTGTGCTCCTGCACAGTCTTGTCTGCTTTGACGCTTGCATTTTTTAAGTGAATAATATAAAAGACAGGCTTTACTTTACAGCTAAAAAAAACTGTTCACAGTCAGCTTCTACGCTGACAGAACTGCCAACCAAGCAGTGCCACGCTTGTCAAGTGAGGTCAGGCTCTTCAGTCACAGGACAGTCAGGCAGAACTAATCAGCCGCTATAATTGGAAAAACACATTTGCAGGATTTTGCTAGGTTCACTTTAAAAAAATAAACAGATCTTATTTATAAAGGAAGAAAACATCATACAGGCTAGAACCAACCTGTGATTGCAATACCGTGGCACCTAAGGACAACAAAAATACATCCTGACTGACTAAAAGTTAACTTCCACAATATTGCGTAACACCAGGGCTGCAGCGTTTCTATCTGCTTGTGGACTGTTATATAATAACTGACTAATCACATTATAGCCCACCTCTTCTCATTTCCAGCCAATTTAAAACAAACACTGCCCTCGAGCGGGATTCATTTAGAGCAATCCACTCAGTAAATCCCAGTCACACCATCCACATCAGTACCCTACAGATAGGGAGGCTTAGTTATTGTCAATATAAACTTGATGGCAACATATATAGGTTTCAGTCTCCTGATGTGCTTTTTATTTTGGGAATATTCTCACTGGATACACATGCTTTTAAAGGGAAGGCATATTTTTCTTCAACATTTAGTTGCAATCAGTTGATTTAATTTCTATGACCCTGATTATATAAAATACAGCAGTGATGAAGTTAATGGTTTTATATCACTGTGATAATATGGTGTTGGCAGCATCGTGAAAAGTTTTCACATATTAAAAAAAAAATGAATAGAAAATTAGTTTTACATAACGGTTTTACATAATGTTGGCAATCACATGGTTGCCAATATTATGTAAAAAAATTGCAAAGAATTGGCAAACATGAAACATTTCATTGTGAAGAAATTGTTTTGACTGTTTGTAATTAAAAAAACACAAGTATACAGAGCACTGTTGCTTTGGGCAATGATGATATTGACGTCTAAAACCTTTGTAAAGAAATTGGCTCTTTGCTACCGTCTACATGCTGTATATATATATATATATATATATATATATATATATATATATATATATATATATATATATACACTCAAACATGAGACTGGGAACTGGGTTGTGGCATACAAAAAAACGTTGTCAGTCAAAGAGAGTGCGGTGAAAGGAAAGAAGGGAACCCTATACTAAAAATAATCAGGCCTTGGATGACACAGGAAGTCTTAACAGTAGCCAGTTTTTCATTTTGATATTTGATATTTGAAGGCGCTGTTTGTATGTGCTCTGATCAATGCATTTACATTAATAAACTTTTGAGTAACGTTTTATTACATCCAAATTAAAGTGTTGTAATTACAGCATCATGGACAGCACTTGCAGTTTTCACCATGAGACCTATACAAATTAAGCTGCACTTACTTTTGACAACACAAGCTATAGATCAGACACACACATGCGCACACGACTGACAAAATTTGCGAATCCATTTTTTTTTTTTACTAAACAAACACAGCAAAGACAAAC
>VUQK01043325.1:0-19834 GCA_015106715.1 Bujurquina vittata | reverse complement strand
AGAAGCTATATTCCAACAATGGAGCTGCTTTTGCAATCTATGATTCCATTCTAATTAGCTCACAGGCTTATAATGTACTTGTCTTTCTGGCTGAGGCTTCAACACATCACTGAGTCCAGTTGGTTGTGGGTTTTTTCTTTTTGCTATTATTGAATAGTTGCTTCAGCTCCATATTCCCCTAAGCTTCTAAAGCAGCACAGTGGGAGTCTTTTTTTGTTTTGGTTTTTTTAATTGAAAAACTGTAATCTGTGCCAGAGAGAATTTCCATATCTGGTAGTCTGTTGGTTCTGAAACTGCTTGCCCTATCTCTGAACTGGCCAGCAAGTATAGGATTGTAACAGTTTCAGTTCAAACAGGCGGCTGGCTATGATGCTGCACTTCTGGCTGGCCAATGTTTGCTGGTGCATTAGTGGTGACTGTGTTTGTAATCTCTAACGGTTAGAGGCCCAGCTGGGCTGTGTTTTAAGAAAGCTGAATCATTTGTTGACTTGTTCATTTCGACTTGTGTCTTTTGCTAAAGCACGCTGTGATTGCTAAATATGAACACACTACTAAGTGGTACAGATACAGGGAATGATGACAGAGCCTTTCCTGCAGGTTTGAGCTTCGTGCTCTCACAGCAATGGGCGTGTTTTAGCTGCAGGAGGGTAGAAGTCTAAGACATGCACTTTTGACTTACAGTTCTTCTTAAGTTTCTTTTTTTGCATGTGCCAAAGAGGCAAACATTTGATACAAATGAGTGGCAAAAGTACTGAAATTTTGTACTTAAAGTAAGTAGAAGTACAAGTACTTGTGTTAAAAACTACTCTGGTAAAAGTTGAAGTACTGGTTCAACTTCTTTACTGAAGTAAAACTAAAAAAGTACAGGCTCTGAAAAGTACTCAAAGTGAGAAAGTAAAAGTAGTTCTTCTGTGGAGGACGTTTCTACCAATTATTTTTGTGTAAAGCTACGTGAACTTCATTATAGATTATTGTAATAATATAAAATAATATTACATAAGAGTACAGATGTTATTACAGCCTCTATTCTCTGTGTCCTCCATAGCAGAGGGTGGCTGTGCCTCCACCTAAACACCACCATGACGATGCTCTGGGCTTACAGTGGCATTCAGAAGGTGGAGGAACCCTCAGATCAGCTGTAGTGTCTGCATGGGAGAAGAATCACAGCTTTCTATTGCTGGTGTGCAGGCTGTGATCAGCTGCTCTCCTCTCCATCTTCTTCCTCTTTCTTCCATCTTTCTCCATCTGAGTGAAGTTATCGCTCATTCTTTGCTCTCCCTGGAAACACAGCGGCTGTTCCTCTAGCTAGCACACACACTGTGTGACAAACTGCACAGACTTTTTGTGCTCATATTTGTTGAGCCTTTAGAAACGCTGCATTTAAGATTACCTGCGACATGTTTCTCTCTGTGCTCGCTCCTCAGTAGCGCTAGCAAAATGCTGAAGTACTGCGAGGCCAACTTACGGACATCTGCAGCTCACTGTGACCCTAAATGATACATTAATTATAGTTTTGCCTCTTTAATGACTTTGCATGCAATAAGTCCCGATGATGGAGTACAATTTTCTCTTATGTGTTATTATTCCTCCGCTTGGGCGGCTCAGATCGTTTGATGTTTGACGGCGCACTGACCGGAAATGCAAACGCGTTAAACCTAAAGTAACGAGCTCGTTCTGAAAATGTAAGAAGTAGAAAGTGCAGATGTCAAAATGTAGTACAGATACCTGAAAAATCTACTTAAGTACAGTGATGAAGTATTTGTGCTTCTGCACCTCTGGATGTTAGCTCAGGTCACTTGTGATGTAAAACATGTAAGGCTTGTAGCCTCTACAGTATAACTAGAATATGTTGTCACAGAAGTTAATAATTCTAAATGCAAAGATGTTTTATGTGTCTTTATGCTCCATGAATAACTGTCTGTGTGTCAGTACGTTGAGGTCTCCGAACATCTGACCTCATTGTGCTTAGACCAAGCATCTGCAAAGATACATATCACACCTATAAAACAATGCTGAGACTGCAGTAAACGCCTATTGAAAGGCTGTTCCTTTGTGCCGTGTGACACATAACATCTGCAAGTCATCTGACACATTGCAGAATTATCTCTCTCTCTCCAGAGATGAGTTGTGCCCTGAAGACAAACTGCAGTGATGAATCTCCATAATTGTCTCCCTCCTTCACAGTTGTTGGGGAAGTGGGGGCCCTGTTCTCCAGGCAAGCAAAAGTAGCCACAGCTGTCTGGATAAATGCAAACTCAGAGCAGGAGATCGATGTTGCTGAGGAAGCCCATATGCCTGGGTGCCTGACAGGTAACCTCGCAAACTACTCCTAAAGCGGGTTTTGCACCAGAAGAAGTTTCGGGTGTAGAGATACTTTGATTTGCTGTGAAAAACTCGTCACTCTTAGAATTCATTGTGTTATCATTGCATGCTTTACGGGCTGGATCTTTAATAGCCATAGGGATTTAGGTAAAAGCTAACTATTTACCCAAAGTACTAAGGTTATTTTAAAGGAACTGTATCACGCAAAATCCACTTTAGCCCTTAAATACATTTTGCTGTGTACTTTGAGTGTGTAGCAGTGCAGGAAATTTAAAATTTATTCTCTCCTGGTGCTGCGCAGTGTTAATTTCACTGACAAAATATTTTCGTCAACAACCCTTTTTTTCATGACAAAAACGAGACGATAACAAAGACTTCCCGAAAAGATAAAAACGATGACTAAATTAATCGACACTTTCTTCAACGAATGAAAACGAGACGAAAATATTTGGCGGAGACGACATCCAATCGGAACGGATTTAATTTTGTGACAGGGCGGGGCAAGTTAGGAAAACATCCAATCAAACGCACAGTTGCACAAATTTGACCTAAACCCGGGAAGGCCGCACTAACCTGTTACTGATGCTAGAACTAAATGATGGAAATGGTGTGAGCAGAGCCGATGTGCGGACACATTTCTGCTTTGATGTCGTGACAAACAAATCGATGTGTAAACCATGCGACTCTATCGGCTAAAAACGCCACGAATCTTAAACGACATCTGTGAGCCAGTCAGCAGATCTCCATGCAAAGGGAAGCATTTTAATGTCCTGCAGGGTAAAGTGTTTTTCCCAGTTTTTGTTTAGACTAATCCACACCGTCGTGGATCAGCCTTTCCTGATCTTAGTCCTGAACACTGTCCTGTACCTTTCAGGCCCCTTCTGTAAAACACTGTATTATCTCATTAAGGTGGTGTTAATGATCAGGTGTGTGGGAAGCAGGTGAAACGCTGATTTTGTGTGTTGATATGTCATACTGGCCACTGTTTTGATGGTAGCATTGCTCCTTCTGTTAGCGCTGTGTGCTAGCTTTTAACTCCTTGAGGATAACTACTATTTTTACTATTTTTCTTGAGCTGATGTAAGGTTTACTTGTCTCATCTACTTGCACACAGATGGCCAATTTTTTAGATATGATTCATAGTCTGCTCACATTATTCCCTTTAACTTCAGCTGTGTGTAGGGTGTATGCTAACGCACAGCGAAAGGTAACAAAGGAGCTTATTGCAGCAGGCAAACGTACATGTTAACAATTCAGGATTCAAACATTAGTGCAACAAGCTTTGCTAATATTGTGCATTGAAAAATAACCCATTAACATGACAGAAACAGACCTTAAGGATTCAGTTAGTATGATTAAAGTGCCACTTTCTGCTGAAATATCAGCATTAAAGTTGAATTTAATTGTACCGTAGAGTCTCAGATGCATTTGAGACAGATGGAGTCTCTTTCTCAAGCCGTGTGAATAATGAATGACTATCAGATGCCCACTGCTGGGCAGAAGTACGCACACTGACCCCACAGTCAAAGAGTTTTTGCCATTATGACATGGTGGTAATAATCCACCTGGCGATACCTGGATGACTTTGAAATCACACAGAAATGCTGATATGGCCTCTGTGTGGAGGGTTCTCTGCATCACTCCAGAGCTATTCTATCAGCAGCCATCAGGTCCGTTTGATGAGCTCCTGGCGTGTGAAGGTAATGTGTGCCATGGCACCAATGTCCTTTCATTCCTCATTTCACTTTAAAGCTCTCTGCATGTTGGCTCATCCTGATGAAGTTTGGATTTCATTTCTCCCTCTGCCCCATTCCAATCTGTCTCAGTCAGGAAGAACCACATGTCCTGCTTGTATTCTTGGATAAAACATCTATTCAGTATTGTAATTTATCTCTCTAGCTGTTCTTTTCACATCTTTTGTGTATTAAAAGTGATGCAAAAATAAGCAAAGGGAAACAAATATATTTTTTCTTGCCTAAATATGAGCCGCTTCGTCACAACAACACCAAGAAAGAAAAGCATGAAATGTCCTAGTTGTTATCCCGTCGCTCGTGTTTTTCTTAAAGTCTCTCTGTGGTACTCTTACTCGTGTTCATATTTGCTGTGGTTAAAGATGCATTGTGGGAAATGATGATCTTGTTTTCCACTTGTGTGACTCTGCTGAGGCAGCCCTCTCTGCAAACTCCCAAAGCTTGTTGCTCCAAATACATGCACAGAAACACACACTCCCAAGCTGTGCGCATAGATTATTTGTCAGAAAGCAAATACAGAATGACGTAGACACACATGGCGCACCGCATGCATTCACATACAATCAAGAATACACACATACACAAGGTTTTTTTGTTTTTTGCCCCCCCGATCTCTTGCTACGGACTTGGCATGCTTTAGTCCCATGTAAATAGCATGGTTTTTTTTTGATGAGTAAGTCAGATGGCAAGGTCTGACAATGAGTTGTAAGCAAACTAATGAGCCAAGAACCTTTTATTCCAGGACAAACAATTCAGTTCAAGCTGCAACTCAGTGATTTAAAAGGACAAAAGCTAAAACTTCAAGCTCTACAACATTTTTAGCTAGCCAGAGGGGAAATGTGAAATATTTACTGCAGTCATCAAAAGAAGGGGACACTTTGACATTGAGCTCATTTCAAAGTACAATATGTAAAGCGCTTTGACATAATGATATGATTAGCCCATGCATATTATTTGTGATTTCATTGTGAGGCTTGATTTATCCCCCGTGGAGACTTCTGGCACCAGCTCAGCATTGTGGAAGTTTCTTTCTTTCTTGTTTCTTTTTTAAGCATTTAAAAATCAATTCCAATTTAATTCAGTTCAATTCAGGTTTATTTATATAGTGCCAGATCAAAATAAGAGTTGCCTCAAGGCACTTTCTACTGTAATGTAAAGACCCAGCAGTGTTCTGGAGAAACCCCCAACAATCAAACAACCCCCTATGACTTTGCAAAATTTCCTTTTAACAGGAAGAAATCTCTGGCAGAAGCAGGCTCAGGGAGGAGCAGCCGCCTGCTGCGACTGGTTGAGGGTGGGGGGAAAGAGGGAAGAAGATAAAAGATAGGATAAAACAGTCTAGGGGAGAAAGACGGCCAAAATTAATGACATGCTGTGGTGGTATATAAACGTGGGGAGTGTAAAGAGAAATCTTTTTATCAATATATCACATGAAGTCACAGCCTAAAGGAGCATAACTAAGGGATGTTCAGGGTCACCTGATCTAGCTCTAAGTACAAGCATTATAGAAAAAGAAACAAAAAAGGGTATGATCCGTTGCATATCCAACTTTATGGATCTGCCACGGATCCCTAATGTTTCTGGAGAGAATACGGGAAGCTCTGCTCTGTCACAGATGTTTAAATGGATATTATCCAAATATTATATGGATATGTAACAGATGCTAATTCAGAGTTTATTTTTTTTCAGGGTCTAATCTTGTCTAATTACGGAGAAATCTCCAAACGTCAAAGATCCGTAGTGCATTCGTCGGGATAGTGTCCGTAACTATGACAGATACAGAGGTATCATACCTTGGATAGTACCGTATTTTAGGGCTTTTATTCCAGCAAAAGTTTTTAGTCTAACCCTAAAATTAAAGAGTGTCTTGTCCCCCAAATCCAAACTGAGGAGAGGGGTCTGATAGTTGAAGGCTCTGCCTGCCATTCTACTTCTGGATTGGTAGACTGGGGTGGTGGTTCCCATTTTTAAGAAGGGGAACTGGAGGATGCGCTCCAATTATAGGGGATCACATTACTCAGCCTCTGGGAAGGTCTACACCAGGGTACTGGAGAGGACAATCCGCCTGTCACGTGAACCTCAGATTCAGGAAGATCAAGGAAGTGTTCATCCTGGTTGTGGAACACCGGGCCAGCTTTATATCCCCACAAGTTTGCACCAGCATTTCCTGAAGCAGTCTACATGTGCTTTGTGGACTTACCATACCATACCATACAATACCATACCATACCATCTTTATTTATATAGCAATTTAAAACAACCACAGCTGACACAAAGTGCTGTACAATTATAATGCAAATAAATAACAATTTTTTAATAAAACAGTAAAAAACAAACAAACAAAAAACATACAGTTTAAAACTAGATCCCGCTGGAATTGAAAGCCAAGGAAAATAGATGGGTTTTAAGACGACTTTTAAAAGTCTTGGAGAAGACATTCAACCGTGTCCCTTAGGGGAACCTGTGGGGGGTGCTTTGGGTGTATTGGACATCTGGTCCATTGCTGTGAGGTATTTGGTCCTTCTGTAAATGCAGTGGAAGCTTGGGCTGCATGTGTGGCAATAAGTCAGACTTGTTCCCAGTGGGGGATGGACTTTGTCACTGATTGTTTTCATAGTTTTTATAGAATTTCTAGGCATAGCTGAGTGGCAGAAGGTTTCCACGTTGGTTGCCTCGTGGTTCTCGTCTCTACTTTTAACAGATGATGTGGTTCTGCTGGCTTCACCAGGTGGTGGCATCCAGCTTGCTCTGGAGCAGTTTGCAGCCAAGTGTCAAGTGGCAGGAATGAGAATGAGCACCTCCAAGTCTGAGACCATGAGTTTCAGCTAGAAGAGGGTGTAGTGCTGAGTCCGGGTCAGGTACAAGTTGCTGCCACAAGTGGAGGAGTTAAAGCATCTCAAAGTCTTGTTCCAGAGTGAGGGGAGGGGGGAACAGGAGAACAACAAGTCTGGGGAGGGATAAAAGAATGAGATCACGGATACAAGTGGCAGAAATGAGCTTTAGTCGAAAGGTAGCGGGCCTCTCCCTTCGAGGTGAGGAGTTCAGTCATTCAGGAAAGACTCAGAGAAAAGCCCCTATTCCTTCACATCAAAGGACCCAGCTGAGGTGGTTCAACCATCTGACAGCTGCCTCCGGAGTTTTTTTGGGCGTATCCAAGTTGGAGGAGTTTCTGGGGTAGACCCAGGATGCACTGGAGAGATTTTGTCCCTTAGCTTGTCTGAGAAGGCCTCAGTATTCCTCAGGATAAGCTGGAGGAGGTGGTTGGTGAGAGGGGAGGTCGGGCTTCTCTGTTTAGACTGCCGCCCCCCGACCTACCCCAGATAAGAGAAAAGATGGATGGCTTCACCATGAGGTCTTTAAGATATTATGGTACCTGATTATTCAAGACTTTGTGAGGGTAAGGATTTTAAATTAAATTCTGGAATTAACCCTTTAATAGCCAGCTCCCAGCCCAATTTGCATCACCGTAATTACACAACAATTTTTCCCCTCAGAAGAATCCAAATGGCTTTTGAAAGCTGAGAAGTTGTGCTTCACACTCAACATTGAGTTATTACATCATACAATTCATGCTGTCGCAGAAAGCCTGCGAATGCCGACACTTTTGAAACTCACAGACCCACATAAAGGGTTAACAGGGAGCCAATGAAGAGAACCCACTATGGAAGAAATATGATCTTTCTTTCTTGTCTCTGTCAGTACTCTCAGTGCAAACTTTTGGATCAACTGGATTTGAGCTTTTAGAACAACCTAGCAGTAATAGATTATAATGGTCCTGCCTAGAAGTAATGTATGCATGAGCTAGTTTTTCAGCACCACTCTGAGACAGGATTTTCATAGTTTTAGAGATATTGTGCAGATAAAAAAACAGCCTTTTTCATATTAGTTTAAAATGTACACTGAAGGACATATCCTGCTCAAAAATGACTTCAAGATTTCTCACAGTGTTACTGGAGGTCAAAGGTAAATGCCATGGGGAGGAAGTATCTGATTAGACACCATGTTTCTGAGAGTTCTAGGGAAAAATATATTAACCTCAGTTTTGTCTGAATTTAGGAGAAGAAAACCACGGGACATCCAGACCTTTATGTTTTTAAGACATTCCTGTAGTTTAACTAATTGGTTTGTGTCATTTGGCTTCATATAGAGATATAGCTGGGCATCATTTGCACAGCAAAAAATATATACAGTGTTTTCTAATAATTGTGCCTAATGGAACCTGTATGATGTACACAATATTGGTCCCAGCGCTGAACCCTGTGGAATTCTATACTCCCCATTTACATGGACAAATTGGAATCTATCGGATAGACATGATTCAAACCACTGCAGCACATTTCCATTAATAGCAACAGTGTATTCTAGTCTCTGTATTAAATTGTAATTATTATCAGTACTGAATGTTGCACTGAGGTCTAACAGGACAAGCACAGAGATGAGTCCACTGTCAGAGGACATAAGGTCATTTGTAACATTAACCATTCCAGAAGCTTGATGAGCCATTTCTATTCAACTGCAGAATCCAGGAACATCAGTTTGAACAATTGTATCTAAGTAGATAGATTGATAGAGATTAAACATCCAGTATTAACAATACAGACGACCTATACCAACTATACCAACTATACTAATCTGTACAGGGCTTAGTGCTCGAGACAGGGAAACAAAACAAAGGACACAGTGATATGAAAGAGACCGATGTGAATGAGACAGTATAAATGTGCAGACGCAACAATGCAGTGCAGTAAAGTTATAAAGTGTCAGATTTTTTTGTCTGATTTATGTGATGATGTTATGATGTATGTTATCGTCCCCCCAGTGAAACATTAAAGAGTCTGATGCTCTTGGAACAAATGATTTTTTGAGTCTGTCCATTGGGCAGTTCTGTGAGAGCATCCTTCCACTGAACACACTCCTCTGTTTCACTACAGTGCTGTCCATGACTGTCATTGTCCATGATAGAGAGCAGTTTGTCCTTCTCTCTGCCGCTGTAGTCAGAGAGTCCAGCTCCACTCCAAAACTTAAAATGCAACTGAAATTTGCAGCTGACCACAGGGACAAGCCAAATGCCTTCAGGAGAAATGTTTTATGGTCAGATGACACAAAGATTTGATGTTAACCAAACTGTATGCAAAGAGTGCCGTAGAGTTGTGCCTTTGCCGGAAACCAAAAATACGAACTTCCTCAACTGCCCGAGAACACGATGAGAGACGATGGAAAAGGTGGAACCCGTTTGGCCGGTGTCCAGCAGCAGAGGCAGAGACCTTCGGGCTCAGGAGAACTTGAACCAAAGCTCAGAGACCCAGGGACCCTGACGTCTGCAAATCCATCCAGCTCACAAAGGTGCACTGAAATCACCAACATAATCACCAACAAACATGGAGCGTAACGGTGGTTCCAGGAAAGTGGTGTTATCCTCTCATGTAATTATTTTTCCAGTGTTTAAGCAGTGTTGTGTTTTGATGATGTGTTACAAAAAAAACATAAAAATAAATCAATAGTCACTAAAATTTATGAATTATTGTGACAATCGTAATCTCAATACTGATCCAAATAAGCATGACAATCATTACGGTTACATTTTGCATGTACTACAGATATTTGGAATCAATTCATTGTTGCCTTACTGGATACCAAAAGGATGAAATTGTTGTTTGGCCAGGATGCATGTTGGTAAATTTAGACTTTATTAAAAGATCTGAGAAACTTGTTACCATCTGCAATCCCATTTCCTCAGACGCAAAGTGGCGTAGGCTATAACTTGTTATTTGTGCACAGAGTTCACCAAATGTGCAAGCTGGGATTGCTGGGACGTTTGTGATGCAATTGCTTGCCCTCCATTGAAGAGTCCCATTTAGCCAACTTTGCTAGATAAACTTTGCTAAGAAGGCAAACACAAGCACACACCTTCCTACATACATTTGGATTCAGCCAGGAAATGTGATTATTGGTGACAACTGCTGTGACGTAGCAGCCTGCTAGCAGGTGCTTCGGGCTCTGTGCCCATTCTCTTCTCTGAAATGGCCACAGAGGAATATCTGTCAGGCCTGGTTACTGGCATTGCTATCTAGCCCCAGCACACTCTGTGTATTTGGGAGCTCAGCAGAAGAAAGCATGGATATGTGTGTGCGTATGTGTGTACTTCACCAAGTGTGTAAGGGAGATCTGAGTGTTAGGGAGTGAATGCTACAGACAATGAAACAGGAAAAACATGTAGTCACTAGGGGAGGACCACCTTCTTAGACTTTCCACCATGCAGATGGATGCTGCAGATTACAGACTTGAATTTTTTGCCTATTCCAAGAGAAAATGCATATCCAGTATGCTCTCAATAAGACTACATATCTGAATGTTGCATGTTAAATGTTGATTTCTCAAAGAAGGGTTGTAAAATCCTGGTACTGCAGATATGACTATGCAGTGTTTCTGCACAATTATGCCACATCGCCAAACTAATAAAAGCTTTGCTGCAAATTGTTTGCAGTTCTTGTATTTCTGCTCCTTGTTAACCCTGCATGAAGGTGATTTATGTCATTGAGCATTGTACTTACAATAATGAGGTTTGGGATCGCCAACACACACACACAGGCTCACACATTTATTAAATGAATCGAAGGCTCAGTTTCCAAAACAAGCTGGTTTAATACTAATGCAAGAATGAAAAACAGAATGCAATGACTTGAAAATCATTTAACTCTGATATTAAAATGAAAACACAAAATATCAGATATTGAAATATTGAATGAGCTTGAAATTTTTAATCTCAATTTAACTTTGATTCAAGTAACACATTTAAAGAAATATTAAATGTGGGGCAGGAGCAACAGAAGACCAGAAAATACACACTAAATTGCCAAAAGAATTCACTCATCAGAAGCACATCTGTGAGGTCACACACTGATGTTGGAGAGAAGGCTCACAATCTCTGATCCATCCCAAAGGTGTTCTATCAGGCTGAGCTCAGGACTCTGTGCAGGCCAGTCAAGTTCTTCCACACCAAACTGGCTCATCCATGTCACACACCTGTGGTCATGGAAGGGATTGGAACGCTTGAAAATGATTAATTATTTAATTATTTGAATGGGTGAATTAATACTTTTGGCAACATAGTGTATGTTTCTGAAAAATTTGGCATGAAAAAGATAATTCATGGAAATATAGTGTACTGTATTTGCTGCTAAACAAAGACCTTCTTGAACAGACAGGTTAACAGCTGACTGGTTGTGTAGTATTGGGGTAAATTTGGGATTATTAAGACACAGATTACAGACAAGACAAAAAAAAACAATATTGAGTGTTCACTGCATTGAAAATTGAACAAATGGAAATCACTGCTGGGGACCAGGATCAATAAAAAAACCAAAGAACTAGTGATTTAACTCAGATAACCACTGCATCCACAAACGCAGGTTCAAACACTGTCATGCAAACAGAGTAAGATGCAGAAACACCACTGCCTTCTCTTTGCCAGAGCTCATTTAAGACGGACTGGGAGGAAAGCTGGAGCAACATATGTTGCCATCTGCATGACATCTTTTTCAGGGAAGCCTGTAATTATTTTATTAGCATGTCTTTGTAGTAAGAACCATTTGATGCATTATATACAACAAAGGAAGCCTGGAGAGCAGGTGAAATCCTACAGGTATGTGTCGCTTGAGAACAAAGACGGCAAAGTGTTATTAAAAGAAGACTCATGTGGTAAGCATGCGTGTAACTTTTTGAAAAATTTTGTATGCATCAAACTTGAAAGAAAAAAATTCTCAATTTCAAAATTTGATACGATTGACATGTTTACTTTTTTCTTTAACAGTTAAAATCCATCCATCTTCCATTCATCATCCATCCATCCATTCATCAATCATCCATCCATTCATCAGTCATCCTTCCATCAATTCATCCATTCATCAATCAATCATCCATCCATCCATCTTCCATTCATCATCCATCCATCCATCCATCCGTCATCCATCCCTCCATCATCCATCCATCCATCATCCATTCATCCATCCATCCATCCATCCATCCCTCCATCATCCATCCATCATCCATTCATCCATCCATCCCTCCATCATCCATCCATCATCCATCCATCCATCCTCCATTCATCCATCCATCCCTCCATCATCCATTCATTCATCCATCCATCCATCCATCCCTCCATCATCCATCCATCCATCATCCATTCATCCATCATCCATCCATCCCTCCATCATCCATTCATTCATCCATCCATCCATCATCCATCCATCCATCATCCATCATCCATTCATCCTGTTCAGGGTCACACGGTGGCTGAAGCCATCACCATCATCAGCCCATCACAGAGCTGGGGTAAAAATGATTTTCAGATCATTTCATTTCATTTGCATGTTACTCAGCATCCAGTTCTTGTGGACTCGTGTTTGTACAATCCTATAATTATCTAGACAGTAGCAGTTGCTAGTTCTTAGTTTGAGTGATTAATGCCACCTGCACTTTAAGCTCACTCAAGATAGAAATAAGACTGAAAACATATACATCAAATTATCAGCTGTGCAAACTCAATTTAATAATCAGGACTTTGAAAGCCATTTAAAAAATTTAACACATTCACTTGTGTGGAAATAATGAAAGAAATATTCAGTATTTGCTCAGTCTACTCTCCTCATTCCTAATAAGCATGATGTCTTGATTCTGACTCTGGCATTGAAACAAATGTGGTCTTGATGTATTAAGTCCTTTAGTATTCAGCTTCTGAGAGCAATGAGTGTGGGCTTCCCTCATTTTCATTTGCGGACTATTCCGTGGCAGGACCAAGTTACTTATTTAGCAGATGTCTTCTAATGCATTCTGGAATGATTATGAATTAATCAATGAATTGTACTCATGGTACCTTTTTGGGGTTCTCTCTTTATGTGCCTTAATGTGCATAAAAAAAAAAATTTGCATTTGCAAAGCCCGTCAAAGGAAGTTTTTATTCATACCTGAAACATCCGGCTTTTTTTTAAATTAAATTATCACAACATCTTTCCAGATGTGAACTCAACTTGAGATAAATGGCAGATTGACTGAATTAATACAAATCGTAGAACCAGGCCAGATGAAACAAGCAATCCACTCCTTGGAGCATGAATGAATTGAATATGAAAAGTTGGCTTCCTGTGTACTTTGGGCGCTCTACATTGTGTTGCATTATTCTTGTCAAGCAGTGATGATCTCTCCCGAAGGGCAATCTGGCAGTGGGCTTTCCAATATGCAGTGATGAGTGATGTGTCGCGTGTAAATTGTCCCACATTGGTTCAGACTTATTGATTTCTGAGTGTTGGCACTTGGATCTTTTGAGCTCTGTGCTTCTCCAGCAGAATGATTACTTTTTCATCATCTCATTGATATTTCATCATTATTGTACTTCTCCTTCCTTCCTTCCTTCCAAACTACTACTGCCAAGTGCCCTTCTAAAAAGCAATTATGCTATGGATGTCTATCATTTGGCTCTTATGAAACTGTCTGTGCGCCATGGCTGCTTTACAAGTGGAAATGCTATATTCATACTGTAGGTGGCAGTTCCACCTTTTCACTTCGAGCTGCTCCTGCGTGCTCTGTGACTTGTTTGAGCACAGAAAATTCAGCACAAACAAGCAACTGTCACCGAATGGCTAATGGGTGTAGCACAGAAGCTCAAAGATGTGTTTGCTGACATAGGATCGCACTTACACAGAATAATGATGATGTTTGTCAAACCTGCCTTGCAGAGGCAAATATGAACTTACGTCACTGCTATTATTTAAATGCAAATGATGGCTGGAGAGGCAAAATTCACATTTTAAAACATACCACCAGTGATTATAGTTCTTCCTGTGGATTTATTATGGCAATTTGCTGCATAGCTGCAAAAATATGCATAATGATAGCAATTATTGAAAGTTTAAAGCTGACAATTATTTTGAAAAAGCACCAGAATATGATAGAGAAAGTGAAATAAAGGAGGTAAAGAAAAGGAGGATGATGAATAAAAACACAGCTTGCAGTCTGTCTTTAGAGTGAAGCTACAGTAGATTGTCCCATCTGGAGGTGTGGTGGGAGGCGTGTTGACTTGACAAGAGTGTTGATATGTTACTGGGAGGAGGGGCTGGGCAGCTGAGCAGCACCGAGGCATTATGTCACCTCGTGACAACAAATAAAATGAGGATTCAGAAGCCTGAAAGCTGAGCACGGCAGGATGTGAAAATCAAACTTGAAGTTCTTTCTCATTATCAATCAGGAATTGGGAAGCTAAAGAGAAAAGGCATCCTCATGCTATTCGGTTACTCAATAGGATGAGTGAAAAACTGCAAGAACAGATTTGTACTTTAAAAGCAGCCAAGGCTGTGTCTGGAGAAAAAAAGCCCTCATAAATGTTAGTGCTTCCCTGTTGTTGTTGGTATTGGAATCCTTTAGCACAGAGGTTCTTGCACCGGCCTCCTAAAGCTATGAAAGGTAGGGAGCGGGTTGGCAGTTGGTGGTTCAATCCCAAGCTCCTGCTGACTACACATCAAAGTGTCCGTGAGCAAAAACACTGAAACTTAAATTGCTCTGTGCTGGCTCCATCAGTGTGTGTGCAGAGGAGAAACTGAGTGGTTCTTTGTCATGCTTGGTAGAAAAGTGCAACGTAAGTCTAGTTAATATTGCAGAAGGGAAGAAAAAAGAAAATGCGGTGTGACTCGAGGCTGAATGAATTGTATTTATTCAACCACGAGAAGGCTTTCAGGTCAACACAAGCCTGCCTGTAAGCACCTGGGGTACCAGGGGTTCAAAACAAGAGTCAATAGCAGATTGAGCTGTTTGGCACACGGGTACAGCCCACATCCTCAACTCGGCTGCTCAACCACCAATGCTTTTTCCTTACAAATACGGCACCACTTAAAGGGAAATAAACATGCTTTCCAGCAGGATAAGATTTACTGACAAGAAGCATATCAAAGAAATAATTAGCCAGACACAAGTTTCCTTTCTTTCTGTATCAGAGCAACTGGACTGGGAGATATTGTTCTTTAACTCATTCATTTGTATGTATCATTTTTTTTTGTGCTGTTGGTGCCTATTGAAGTATATTTAATGGAATTCCCTCACAAATAATGTCTGCTGATCTACAGTACAGTTCATCTCCAAAACTCATAGGTCTGTTACTAATCAGCCAGCATCTCTGTCTGTGCATTGCACCCGTACAGTTTATGGATGCAGCTTGCTAAACAAGCTAGTTAATGCTAGCTGCTAACTTAGAATTTGGTCGCCTCTGGAGCACATCTGACCACAGTCCAGAAACTGGTGGGTGACTGCTGGTGGCGCTGCTCATATTTGAGATACAGTCTGTGGATTGACTCTGAAATGAGGACGTCATGATGTTTAGCTCTTTCCTGTCAGTGGAGTTCAACAGCATGGTTTCCATGTTTAAGTCAAGATAAGAATAATAAACACAAACGTACAGATTTTGTTCTTGATATCATTAAAACTGTTCATTTCTGCGTCAGAGCTGCTTTAGTGGAGGCAGGCATGATGTGTTGAGTTTATTGAAGTTACAGTACAGGATTTCTGCCTCTCCAAGTCCACAAAATTAAAACCTCTTCTCTTGCTGCCATGTGTGAAATTAAATTACACAGCATTAGTCAAAATGTGCAAGCTCCAGTGCAGCTGCACACACTCGTGCAATGCATGATACACTCGTATGCATGCAAGTAAAAAAAACAAAGCTCTAAAATATTCATACAGTGTGCACATAAAGACAAATACATGTACACACGCTTGTATTTTTCAGCAGCGTGAAGGCATGCATAATGGTAAGGCAGTCCAACTGTAGCATCTTACAGTGTTCATGCCTGCTATGTGCTTGGGTGATTTCTCTAAGTGCAATAGCATCCATTCCCCTCCCTCTTTGTCTACCTGAATCAGTGTGGGCCTCACACTGTCCTAACAGCATCCGGTCTAAACGAGGTGAGCAGAGTGGCCGCTGTGCCAAATGGACACATAAAAAGGGGACATTAATGGACTGAGGAGCAGCATAAATCTACCAGCCAAGCCTTCTACTCCAGTGTCTGTGTTAGCGGGACGATGCAGCAGGAATCGGGAAATACGCCCCAGGTGAGGCATATTTCTCCAGCATCTGACTTTACTGACTCTAAGTGCCACTGACATCACGCGTCCCACATTGAAAAAAAGGGAAAATGCAATTATTTCTCTGTTTAGATGAAAAGTGCCGCAAGACACTATGCTCTCTGTTTTTAATATCATTTGCCATCACCTTTCTGTATGTATTAAACTGTGGAGTCCTATCCTATATGTTTTACTGAAAAGTATACAGTACATCAAATCAATGCTCAATAAAAGTGCAGATTTTATTTAAAATGCTGATGTTTGTTCTTGATGATGCAATGACTTCTGAGTATAACGAATATAATGGAATCTTTTCAAAGCTTCATCCCCAAACAGTATGTAACCACATAGCGTGTCCTGATTCCAAACACTATTAAAGAGCATCTTTATAATCACTCATCCTCCCAGAAAATGCCCAACAAGTGTTCAATAGACCCGTTTGTACTGCAGGGAAATGACTATTGAGGAGGTGCTCGTTATGGAATGTCCTCATTTGCTGTGCAGTGCTGTAAAAATAGCAAAATGAGTCTCAATTTGTGTAAATTCAAAATAGGATCCATCATTTTGAAAGTGACTCATTCAAGCTTGCACATAACTGATGATCCTCGTTAAGAACAAATGATAGTATTTAACACATGCAAATTGTAATATGTGAATGCTTTTTTTTCGACAAAACAATATCAGAGCGGATCTATAAGAGACTTGGAGCACTTTTATAAATTAATGACTGTTTAGGTGCTCTCCACCAGCAGTTGTTAGAGCACAGTGGAGGCCAATAATGAGCTCTGGACTGAACGGGTTTCCTTCCAAATAGTCATGACAACAGGTGATTTTGCTGATTAGTTGCTCCCTTGTTCCTTGAAGATGCAGTAAGTTAATCAGGGAAACAACAACAACAGCCCACATGTTCGGTTAGAAGAAAGGGACGGCCGCCCTCCACATCACATCTGAAAAAAAAAAGAACAGATTGGCCAGAAAAATGTATAAACTGAGCGAAGCATTAACGACCTTCATATTTAGTCTGGCTTTTAAAATGCCACGCAGTGAAAGAGCAGCACAAACTGAGGCAAAACTGCTTGTTGAGGATGACTTTTATTTGGTAATTACTGTATGTCAGTTTTAATTGGTGTATATTCTATTAATTACAAAATCTGTTCATTCAATACATTTCTTTCCCTGCATGACTTTTTAACTCATAAGGAAAGCCGAGACCTTCATATGAATTGATCTTTTTTTCTGTCATTGCAAAACGCTTTATCCTCGACGGTGTGCTTTATTTATTAATTTTTTATGACTGAGTTGGCCGAGTTATTTTTATTTATCCATTTTTGCTGTCCATAAAGTTTGGTGTAGTGTAATCATATTAATATTTGCTTGTAAATTGAAACAATCTGTTGCTGGGTTTTATCTGTAATCTGCTGGCAGAGTTCGATTTGCTTTGGTTGCATGCAGCTATATGGTGTGGAGAGCAAAGAGGGACTACGTTTGCCAAAATGCAATTTTCAGTAACATTGCCTGATGATTATGGTGCTTTTTATTGAGTATAGAGGAAAAGAAAGAGGAAATCTTTCCATGGATGGCTGCTGGCTACCCTGGAAGCACAGAAGAAGCAGCCATTGCCAATAGAAGCTACGTCAGCACGCTGATCGGTTCCCAGGCTGACATTTATTTCAGATTTTAAATCTGCAAGTCTGTGGGACACTAGTAACTTCACACAACAAGATGGATAAACCCTCCATTATACTGCCGTAATCACACGAACCATTTGGCCTCTAAGAAATTTGCATAATATCTGGACAGGGCCCTCTCAACCAGCCCTGTTGTACTAATGGGCTTTGTTGCCAGGAGATCTGATAGGTTTATAGTGAGGGGAACAAAAGTTTTGAATCTAAAATGTCATAATTCCTAATGCTGCACAGCACCACACGAGAACAAGAAGTGCAAACAGCTTCACGGCAGCTTCAGCATTGCGATGTGGAGCTGGTGATCACTGATCCAGCAGAAACTTTGGATAAACTTGTTATGCTGTGCAACAGCATCGTGAAATGACAGCTACAAACGGTGCATTATTCGTGGCAAAGGATATGGCCATATTTTATCAATAATTGGTCTAATATGGCAGAAAAAAGTGTACGCAGTGTACTGATTTTGAGTGACTACCAACTCTTAAATGTTTCAGCTAATTATCAAAAAGCTGCGGTCTCCACAGACTGAACTGTACCTTCCAGTAATGGGCCCTGCACACCCACACAGGCATTTCCAGTAATTCTGAGTGATTGGACCTCAGCTCAGGTCTGCTGGGCCGGCTGAACGTTACCTCCTAATGATGAATGTTCTGCAGATTTTGGTGACTGTGAATGTGATGCATCGTCTTGTGTTACTGATACTGGTGAGTGGCCCTTGAGCATGGGCTCTTTGCCATGTTTATCTCTTGACGGACAGTTAAACTCTTTTCTAACTTCAAGACTCTGAAGAATTTGTCAGCTTGTCTGCAGGATTATTGAAGGTGCAGAAACGTGTGAAACTAAATTAAAAACACAAAATTAAAATCGATTATATGCTAATTTTTTGGCGTGTACATAAGCAGAATGTAAATATACACAATTACTTTAATTGCATATTTGAGTCTTACCGTATTTATAACATTTCTAGTCTACAGTACATTTTAAACTTTTTTATCAATAATGAACTCAAATATTTATTCTAACCTTTTCTCCTGTGCTGTAAGGAATCGCCGTACGAAGTGCTATAGAGCTACAGAGCTGACATTGTTTATGCTGTCTTTATGCTAAACATGGGGAAGTTGGTATAAAGGTGGAATTCAGTGAATGAATGTAAACAGAACCAGCTTAAATTCACATTTATAATGCTGACCGTGAAAACCTCAGCTGCTCTGTACCAGTCCAACACGGTATTACTGTAAATTCACCACACTACTCCTAATTATCCTGCATTAAAATACCTTGTAGTGTCATGTAATATTTGAATAACAAAAAATTAGTCTAACTCAGCGTGTTTTTAAGGATGTTTCACAATATGAAATAAATAGAACATTAGAACGTCCAGTCGATCTTTCTGAGTTATCTTCAATAGTTACTTCCTCCAAACCATCAACATGTTTATTAGATCCCATTGATTGATGCTTCAATCTTAAAAATGATCAATCTTTCCTTATTAGTTGGTTACGTACCACAGGCTTTCAAGATGGCTGTAATTAAATCATTACTTAAAAAGCCATCACTGACCCAGCTGTCTTAGCTAATTATAGGCCAATCTGCAACCTTCCTTTTCTCTCAAAAATTCTTGAAAGAGTAGTTGTAAAACAGCTAACTGATCATCTGCAGAGGAACGGTTTATTTGAAGAGTTTCAGTCAGGTTTCAGAATTCATCACAGCACAGAAACAGCATTAGTGAAGGTTACAAACGATCTTCTTAGAGCCTCTGACAGTGGACTCATCTCTGTGCTTGTCCTGTTGGACCTCAGTGCAGCTTTTGACACTGTTGACCAGAACATTTTATTACAGAGATTAGAGCATGCTGTAGGTATTAAAGGTACTGCACTGCAGTGGTTTGAATCTTACTTATCTAATAGACTCCAATTTGTTCATGTAAACGGGGAGTCTTCCTCAAACACTAAGGCTAATTATGGAGTTCCA
>VUQK01043323.1:42059-54143 GCA_015106715.1 Bujurquina vittata | reverse complement strand
GAATAAATGAAAATAGGACAGAAAGAAGGAAAGCCTCACAGTCTGAAGTGCCTAATTTTGTGTTTAAACATTGGTGCACGATTTAGCAGAAAGGCAGGAATTTAACTGTTTAATGTGAAAAGGAGTTGGGGGAGATCTGAAAATGAAGGCTGGCACCACGAAGACACTTCTCACCAGCACATAACTCCGACTCACCTTCTCAGAACTGATGCTCAGCTTCTTCTCCACATGGCCGTGGATTGCTCCGTTACTCTCTGGTACCGGCGTAGACTCTCTGGGTGTCTCCTCGGGTGTCTCCTCGGGTGTCTCCTCGGGTGTCTCCTCGGGTGTCTCCTCGGGTGTCTCTTGGGGTGTCTCCTCCTGCTTCACCACCTCCTCCTCCTCCTCCTCCTCTCGCGGCTCATCTCCGTTTTCTGTCCCGTTCATTTCTCCATCCTCCTCCTTCTCCTTCTCCTCCAACACTACCACCACCTCCTCCTCTTCCTCCTCCTTCTCCTCCAACACTACCACCACCTCCTCCTCTTCCTCCTCCTTCTCCTCCAACACTACCACCACCTCCTCCTCTTCCTCCTTCTTCTTCTTCTCCTCCTCCACTATCACCACCACCTCCTCCACCTCCTTTTCCTCCTCGTCGAAGGGTAGCGGGACCCCGTCGGTGACAAACGCTTTCAGACACTTCAAGTTGTGTTTCTTTAGCAGCTGCTCCGTGTCCGGGTCCACCACTATGAGCTCCAGCCGGCCCGCGGTGGCTCGTATCCGGGACACGACCTGCTGGTGGCTCTCGCTCTCCACGTCCTCCCCGTTCACGTATACCAGCCGGTCTCCGGCGCGGAGCCCCGAGGTTTCGGCAGGGCTGTCGGGCTCCACTAACCGGATGAACTGTCCCGTCTTACCTTTCTCTCCGTGGAGGTGAAAGCCATAGCCGTTGTCCCCCTTTTCCAGCGTGCACAGCCGGGGGCGCAGATATTGGCTTTTACTCGGCATGTTCGGCTTCACTCGCATTCACGCTGCTGCCGCTCAACCTGTTGATCGTTCACTGAGGAAATGACTAGAAAGCCTCCCCAGGATGCTGCTGAGGAAGATTATGTGTGAATGAGAGGAACCCTTAAAAAAACAACCCACCCAACCCCTGCCCTCCTGGGATCAGTCCGTGGGAAACGCTGCTGCTGCTGTTTTCTGTTCTAATGTGGTCTTGGCACCTGAGGTGGTCTAAATCTCCTGCTCCTGTGCGCACTGGAGGTCCTGACCCGGGGACTGGGCTGAGGCCGATTAAACTCAACCAGCAGACGCTCCTTTTCAGTGTTGCTTCAAAAAGTGGAAAAGCCACTCAGGAAGAGGGAGGTGCGTTCACTGAACGGCCCAGCTGGCAGCTTCATGCAAAGTAGAGGCCAGCGGAGGAGCAAATACAAACGGAGGCTGTTCAGGAAGAATATATAATGAAGCGTGATGATAAACACAACAAAAAAATATAAAACTAGTGTTGATTGTTCCCTCCAAATAAACAAAGTAATCCTGGAGATTTTTGAAATGAATTCACACTTTTTCCCCCATAGTTTTATTATTTTTACCTTTCTTACCGACATCTGAAATCGCAGGTAAAATATTTGGTTGGTATTAACATATTAATTTACTCCCACTGCTGTAACCTAACAGAACTCATTCCACTAAGGGCTGCATTCAGCATAAGTATACAAGTGTTATTATAAGAGAGATTGGATGTTGATAGTAACTAAGCAATACCTAATTGCTATCCTTTGGCAGAGGCTCAGATAATGAGGTCTGCATATGAGCAAAGATTGCCCTTAATACTCGGTTTCAGATATTTTTTTCTGCTTTTGTCTGTGTATGATGTCAAAAAGACTGTGATCAACTAATGCACACAGGTTTGGCTGTGAGCACAGAAGTCCCACCCACCTGCCTTCCCAATCTTCTGTTTGCCAGAGGCAGCCAATCAAAAGAAAGTTAAATCAGGCAAAAGTTTGAAACTGGAAAATCATTCAAGTTAAATGATCAATATGAACAAATTGGGTGTTTTAGGAGCTCTGCATCGCCAACTAATGATTCATTTCTGTGATTGTCACAGCAGTTTTCAACTCCACTGTCACCCCACAGTCCTCCTTGGCCATGCAGAGATATGAGTGACATGGTAGTGAAAACAGATCCTGACAGGAAGCTGCTCAACTAAAACCTCAGGCAGGATTTGACTTCTCATCTGAGAAAGCTGCCAGGCCTGGTAAGAGGACAGACGCAGGAGCTCTCAGCAGTATGCTGACCGCATGCAGCCGGAACCTCAGTTGGTGATGGAAAGTCATTCAAATAATACATTAGTTTTTCACAGGAAAGGACAGAAAGCCTCAGTGCGTCTGCTGAGTGACTCATACTGTGGATGGATGTGAGTGAAAGAGGAGGCGAGCTGCCTTCAGGTGTACAGTGAATCATGACTGCGTTCCAAGTATTTTGTGTCCTCTCACTTCACCCCAGCGCTCTAGTCCAACCTCACTGCAGCCACACAGACACCGAGCATCCTTTAACATGAGCACAACTATTTTTCTAACTGATAAAACACTTTACTTTTTCTAGCTGTGCATATTGGAGCATTAACAGGGCAGCTGCTGCCACACAGTGGCTCATTAACCACAGCGCATCCTGCTGTTTATCAGCGACCCCCCCCCCACACACACACACACACACACATACACACACAGAAACGCAGACGAGACAGACTTCAGTAAAGCAACGTGTACATTACAAAATATAATTTTTTTTATAGATAGTATGATAACAAAGCACTTTTTTGTGGCACTTTGTGATCACTGTGACAACCTCTCAAGAGGGACAAATGTGACACAGAGCAAGCAAACATTCATAATGAACATTATACAAAGAAAAGTGATGCACAAATACAGCTTTGCTACAGTCTACACACAGACATACATCACCGAAGGGGACACGACAATGTTTGGGAGCACTGTGCTGCTGCCGTGTGCGAGTGGCAAAAAGACAAACGGCATGTGGAGGGAACAGCAGGAATAATCTCATTGTACTATATGTAGCTCAGTGGGTGATGCTGCAGTGACAAGTACAGTACTCAGGATGACGTTTCACTGGCCCTGAATTGAATGTACAGACAGACACAGAGTGGGTAAACGCCCTCCAAACGTTGGCTTTATTCTATCTAACAGCAGTACACATGTGAACAGATGGGATCATTTTAGCTACAATCTCACCGTGAGACTCAAACTCACTAAAATCTCCAAGAATAAAGACTGTAAGGCCAAAAAGAGATTCTGTTCACAGCTTGGTAAAACTGGGATTAAACAAACTAAGAGCTGCACAGCAAAATGCTATATCCACATCAACAATCTCTTCATTTTCCCCATGCCTGCAGATGGATATAGCATTACAGTCTGCAACGCCTGACTGGTAGCTTGATACAACTGTCACCACAAAAACCACAAATATCTCTACATGTGACATAAAAGGTTTAAATTCACATTTCAAATAAGGGATGGCAGCCAATCCAGATTCACTTTCATTCAGCCGAAAGCTCAGTGGAGAGAAGACGAGGATGTCCACTTCTCAGGTTTTGGTGTAGGGATTGGCTTTTATAAGAGACAGCAGACTTTTTTTTTTTGTTGTTTACCCTCCCTCCCTCCATGTTTCTTTATCTATGTGTGTCTCTCTCTGCCAGATTATCAGCATCAACTACAGGCCGCAGCAGCCAGTCTTGTGCTTCTGAGACTCAATGTAGTCGTGTATCTGGAACTTGGGCTCGTTCGGCTGCTGTGTTGCTCTGTGCTTCAGCTCCCTGACAGAAAGAAAAAAGAGAAAGAGAGAGATGCAGGAAGTTAGATGCAGAGGTGGCGAATGTGTGGGATGGAGCACAGACAGACTGGGCAAATAAAGAATATGAGAAATGAAGAGAAATATATCAGGATCTCCATGTACGGAGATTTTATCAGAATCCCTCGGGCATGGTATCATTTAATCTGACATCCACTTAAGACTGCTATCGCATCAAGATAATAAATCACCTACATTAGTTTCATTTGCAGCTCTGGAAGCACACTTTACAAATAGTAATTTCAGACTTCATAAGAACCTTTTTTGAGATTTCCTTCTACTCTGTAACACAGGTGTGTACACATGGAATTCATTAAAATACAGCAATCACACACTTATTATTTAGAGCCCAGAGGAAGCCTGAAATACAAATAGTCACAGTCTAATGATAATTACAGACAACAGGAACAAACAAACTAAACGAAAACCCGTGGTGTGCATTAGACGCAGAGGGGGGCTTGATTGCATCAAGTTAAAGTTACAGTATGTAAAATTTACACCAATAGATGTCAGTAGACTGCAGATTGCAGTCAACTGCAATACTGTTTTCCTATCCCTCCCAATTCAAGTACATAATCCTAGTTTATAATCCTGGCTTCTATAGTCCAAACATGTTTTGGTCAGCCAAGAGAGGTAAAAAAACATTAAATTTGGACTGTACCCCATAATGGTCGCAGCCAGTGTGTTTCTGCTAACTCCCTGGAGTTTTTCTCTATCTGTGGAAGGCTGCCAGTCCACTGTTTACCTCAGCTGTGAGAAGCGTCCAACTTTATTTACTCTGGAAGAGGCTGAAAACCTTGTGAAAGGAGTCCGATACAAGTCGATGAGTCTGACTGATGCCAGCGATACTGAGGTGAGTTGTTGAGGATATGCTGAACTTTCCTGTGAGTAAGTGTGGCTGTTTTTGCTGCTGTTAGCGACTGTTAGCCTCTTTTAGTTGCCCCGTTATCTGGCGTTAGTGAAACTGTCTGAAGTTGAGCTTGAGCTGAACATGAGCTGGCATAATTCTAGCTTATAACCAGCTATTGTTGTTTAGCCGACTCTTGTCAGCTGTCTGTAGATGGAATGGTCACATGTTTAATCTGCTGACAGTAAGTAACTGCGACAATATCAAGAACAAATAAGCACGTTTACGCAGGTTTTAATGTGTTAGAGCCCTGACTGCAGTTCAGATGAGGCTTTAGGTGACGAGGAAGAGAATGAAGTTTTATTAAGATGCCGGTGGTGCTGTCTTTTTCCTTTGCATTTTTGCTTTTCTGGTAAAGGAGAGTCCTTTTCTGATGATAAAACATAGGTATGAACCTTCATATGTTGAGTCTGAAGGTGCAGGCATGAATTTAAATGTCCCTCCACAGCACTTGAATGCCTACGGGTTCTCTTCTCCTCCACCTTTGGTGTGCTATATATGTGGCCAGTCTCTAGCCACATATATAAAACGCAATAAGTTGGAAAGGTGATGTCCTTTACTGCCACTCTATCCAAATATTGTGGGGAACACGCCAGCTTCCACAAACAGGCGCCTGCTCCTATGTCTTTAAATAGATTCATTCTCAGTTTATGAGAATGCATCAATTTGTTGGAAGACATAATTACACACTAATCTATGTATATTTATGAGTAAATTATTCTTTTTTCTATTAAATAACCTCAACAAATTACTGACTGCAACTTTAATGTCAAAGAAAAGAACAACAACAACAAAAAACACCGAAGCATATTACCCAGAGGAGAACATCCGAGTAAACAACAAGAGGCCAGCCGCATGCATGAAGCAGATAACAACCCTCACGTGAAACCTCAGTGTGCAATTTAGAAGTAAATTAATTTTCCACTGTTTCCACGGTTCTATCTTTAAAACGACAATAGTCTTTGAAGTCTAAGATACAAGATGTGATCAAACAGTTTCATGATTTTGACAAAAAAAAAAGTGTCTGATTTGTACAACTCCTTAGTGCTTCCCGTGCCCATTGTTACAACGTTCCCTGGAAACCCTTTCCTGTGCATGTGTGATGCAGGCTGGATCTCTTTCAGTGTGTTAAATTGGTAACCCTACACCTTGAATTTTATTTTGGAAAAGAGACTGATGTTTCAGAGAGCCAAATTATTCCCAGCCATTTATCCTTAGTTAGCCATGAGGCGAGGTTGTAGTCAAAGGTCTGATCTACAGACTCTCCACATGACAAAAATGAAAAAGCTATGAGAGCCTGAATAATAATGTATAACTGACCAACCACATCTCCACAAGTAAAAAATTTATACATATATCTGGATTTTCTCTTCTAGTGTGCACATCTTGTAGTACCAACTCATTTTTTAATCAATCCGTGATCAGAATATAACTTTGAATACACAACAAGGCTGAAAACATTCACACTCAAACATCCTACACATATGCAGCCATTAAAGATTTTATTCTAAAACTATGCACATTAATAAGATATTGTATGAGCCTAGACACATCTGGGAAGACATCCCATTAGAGATCAGAAACTTGCTCCAAGGATTTACTTTAATTCCGCTACAAAGACGATCCAGTTTATCCCAAAGGTGTTGGATGAGGTTGTGGTTAAACTCCCCCAGTCTCCAGTTTGTTGCCACAATGACGGCAGCATATTTGTTTAAAAAAAATGTGGTGACATTTTTTTTTCCCACATTGGAGCCACCCAAAACAAACAAAGACAAACAGCAGCAGACCACAAGTATGCAAATGTGCATCTCATACAACTGCAATGAGGAAAACTAACAAATTAAGGTTAGAAGTCTGACTTGGTCTACCCAAAACTCAAGTTTCTTTTTTCATTTAATTAAGTTAATGAATGAATGAATGAATAAATTAATTTGTGGGCTTTGATTCAATTTTTTGTTGCATCACTCTGTATCTCTTTAGATTCAGGCCACAGACTGCTGTTCCAACAGTTTCTTGACAAAATTTTGAATTCATTGTTCCCTCAACCATTACAAGATGTCCAGATCCTGATTTAGCCAAGCAGACCCAAATCATGATGCTACCTGCACCATGCTTTATAGCATTTGGTGATGGTGGGCAGTAAAATTTTTCCTTCAAACATAATGCTGTGTATTTTTATTCAGTATATTTCTTAAATTGGATATATGAACACAGCATAGCAAATTCAGAGATTTTTGCATATCTTTAGCCTAATAGCATAATGGCCTAAGTTGTATTTTGGCATGTTTTAAGATACCTAATAAATTCTACTCTGCTAACAGTGTAGATTCATTTAGATAGATATCTCAATTTTGGCCAAAACATGACTTATGTTCAGCTGTTACCTTTGAGTTGCTTTGCACCTACTACACATTGTGCTCATTGGAGTGGCTTTTGCAGAACTCCCACTCCTCGGGAAAGCAGCAACTATGCTGAATTTCTTCAACTTGTAAACAATTTGACTTTTTTAAATATATCTTTTGGGCTTTTCAGACTTTATTGCAATAGGCGAAAAGAGAGAAGAGCTGGCCAAAGGAAAAGAATCAAACCCAGGTCTCTACATTAGCCTTGTGGCATACAGGTCGCCCACTCAACTTAATGAGCTAACTGACACTCTGACTCACTGATAGATGAATATACAGACTTTGTGCATCTCAGTAAGACTTCTCTGAATATTTTTATTGGGATTTTTGCTGATTTTGTCTTTGTATGCCCTTATTTATATAGAAGGGCACCGCTTAAACCTACAGTTCTCTTAATAGGAAATCACTTAAATTAGCTTTGGATACATTTTTAGCACAAAAGTTCACTCAGTTCTTCTACGCTGCACTGTTAGTGATTAGTCAATATGTCCAACAAATATATAAAAAGTAAACCAGTTTATCAGTTCACTCAGATATTTTTTTCTATACTTGCAAATTAGATGAAGATTAGACTTTTTATGATTAATCAGTGCAAAAAAAGGGAAAAAAGCAATTATATTATTAATATTAGCATTTTCATACATTTGTTTGTCTGTAAACTTGAAGACTCAAGTTATAGTTGTGTAATGTGGGTTCTTCACTACAGTCAACTGATTTCCATTACAAAATTCCATCTCATCCATTGTTTATTAATAAATATTGATTACAGGAGCTTTAAGACTTACTTTGCTATAGCGTGAAAAGCCAGGTCCACATTGACTCCTGTCTTTGCACTGGTCTCCATAAAGGGTACTCCATATTCCTGAGATGGAAAAAAACATTAGAAAAGTACAGCCTCTCTACTGTGGCGACTACAGCCACTCGAAAATGTCATGCATTACCTTTGCCAGTTTTTCTCCATCCTCCATCTTCACGACCCTCTCTGCAGCCATGTCTGACTGTAAGACAGCAGCAGAAAAAGAAAACAAGTCATCATAGTGGAGGTGATGGGTCACAGCATCACCATGCCATCCGCTACATGTTGTCAGCCGGCACGTCCTGTCTCCTATCTGTCAGCCCCGCCGCCAGCTGGTGAGCCAAATCTCCTTCAGACTGACGAAATGTCAGGATCTCCACCTCCAGCAGGAGGGCGGCGCTCCCACAGACTGATGCCACCAGTCCTGCTGCCTTCACGGCAAATGATCTGAGCTGCCGCTACATGACATCTAAGACCCTTGAGGCAAGTAAGTTTTCTCTGAGCCACCAGAGGGAGCTTGTAGATATATTAGCAATGACTCTTGCTGCAGTGAAACAGGAAAATGTCTCTTTTCATCACCAGAAGCATTGTGCAAGAAATGTTTCATGCAGCTTGAAGCATATGAATAGCAGATAGTGAGCCAGTGTTTTGGATGTATCCTTATTAGTGATGATGATGGAATAACACCGGATGATGGATGAAAGAAAAAGAAACAAATAAAGCAACAATTTTGTCAACAGACTGTCTCAATTTTCCCAGACAAATGTACCCATTAAAAACAGACAACTATGCACATAAGTCAAAGCAGACACAGACGTTCATTTATCCACTTGTAAATGTTAGATTAAGTGAGTGAGAGTTTGCATTCATGCATACGTAATGAAGTGGAAGCAGTTCCTGTGTCTTAGTGTGATAACAGGCAATGTTGAAATTGTGCTGAGGGACTTGCTATGCTCCTAATCTTTTATGTAACACTAAACGGAAGCTATGCTCACCTTGTTGCCGAGCAACATGATGACCACATCCTTCTGGGCATGCTCGTGTATTTCAGTCAGCCAAGCCTTCAAAAGTAGAGAAGACAGACAGTCAAGGGGGGGTGGGGGGGTGGGGGGTGGTATTGGTCAATTAAAAAAAAGATAAAGAACACTGCTTGAAGACAGTGTTCCGCATGTCCTCGTGAGCTGTGCATTATTACCATCCTCCAATCTATCATGTGTCACTGAGTCACTCTTGTCCTTGAAAGCTTTTATTGCTTTTCATTATTGAAACTGTGTAACCAACCAACCAACCAAAGGATAACATCTTGTCATTCTAAATAGACAAAATGCTACAGGCCCCCACAGTACTTTGAATGTAAATAGAGTTTAATGTTCAGCTTGAGGGGGTTTTGGATGCAGGAAGTGAAAATAAACAGAGAGGGGAGAGGAGCAATGAGAGACAGAGACAGGGAAAGTAATCTGAGAAAGTCTTACCCTGATATTGTCAAATGATGGCTTGCTGGTGATATCATAAAGCAGGAGTAGTGCTGTAAGAAAGGCAAAAAGAGGAGCAGTTTGCTTGCATCTTTAACGAGGCTACTCTTTCACAGATAAACACACGTTCTCTGTGCACACAAATGAAAACCCATCTCAGCTGCTTTGCTCCATTACCTAAGCTGGACCTTCCCCCACACAGAGAGCACAAGGAAGTAAAATATAAAAAGCAAAGGTTACCCTGGGCATCTCTGTAGTAGGCGTGCGTTACACTGCGGAATCTCTCTTGGCCGGCTGTATCCCAGATCTGCGTAACAAACCACACAGTTACACAGTATGCAAACACAGGTAAATATCCCGATCCATCCTCACGAAATACAAGACAGCCACTGACTGCAGCAAACAGAGTTTTGATACTCTCCACAATGCCTGAATGTGGTTGAATTTAGAAGTTAAACTTGTTGATAAAGCTAAACTTTTTAGTTTTTAGCTTTTTTGTTACAGGTCACTTCATTAGGTACACCTTTGACCCTTTTTTGCCTTTAGAACTGCTTCAATGCTTCATGGCACAGGTTCAACAAGATTTTGGTCCATTTTGACATGACAGAATCACACAGCTGCTGCAGATCTGTCAGCAGCACATCCATGACATCAATCATCTGCTCAACCATATGCCAAAGGTGTTCTATTGGATTGAAATCTGGTGAAATCTGGCCATTTGAGTGCAGTGAACTCCCTGTCAGTCTGAGATGATTTGAGCTCTGTGTGTATTAACAGAAGATGGGTACACTGCTCAGTTGGTACTAAGGGGCCCAAAGTGTGCCAAGAAAATATTGAGCACAGCATTACAACACCAACATCACCAGCTGGAACTGTTGATTCAAGCTAGGATGGATCCACGGCTTCATGGTCTTTATACCAAATTCTGACCCTGCCATCTAAATGTTGCAGCAGAATGAGACTCATCAGACCAGTTAATATTTTTCCACTCTTCCTTTGTCCAATTCTGGTTAACCCGTGCAAATTGAAGCCTTCATTTCCTGTTCGTGCTGACACGACTGGCACCCAATGTGGTTCTGCTGCTGTAGCCCATCTGCTTCAAGGTTTGACGTGCTGTGCATTCAGAGATGCTCTGCTGCATACCTTGACTGTAATGAGTGGCTACTTGAGTCACTGTTGCCTGCTTATCAGCTTGAAGCAGTCTTGCCATTCTCCTCTGACCTCTGGCATCAACAAGGAATTTTCTTTTTCACATCATTCTCTGTAAACCCTCCAGATGGTTGTGTGGGGAAGTCCCAGCATATTAGCAGTTTCTGAAATACTCAGCCCAACTGGCACCAACAACCACGTTCAAAGTCACTTAAATAATCTTTCTTCCCCTTGTCTACATGCCTAAATGCACTGAGCTGCTGTCATGGTATTGGTTGATTAGATAGTTGTGTTAACGGAGCAGCTGAATGGTGTACCTTATGAAGTGGCCGGTGAGGATAATTATAAACTGCTATCTTGGCAATTAAGTTTATTAAGCTGGAGCCTATCATATATACAAATTTGTTTTTTCTGTTAGTTCAACGTGTTGGCAAAGTGTAGAAGCTACTCCAAAAATTCCTGAGGCACTATGTAGATTAAAGTACAAAATTTTGCTATATACCTGTTTTATATACTTGTATTATTTATCCTTCCTGTGATTAGGGGTGTAAAATAAATGGTGTGAGCAAATATAGCACTTGCCTATCCACCTACTTCAGATTTTCGGCTGTTACACATTAGGTCTATTTTGGAATTAATGACAGGATTTTTTTTTATGTATAAATGCTTGTGCAGGAGAAGAGACACTAATGAGGTACTCAAGTTAGCAGAGGAGTCTAAATCTGTCGCCACCCACTCAGTGTTGAATGAACAGGTCATGATGATAGACAGTCATGTGTGCCAACAACATGCTGCAGGAATAAAACCCCATTGTCACTTGTACTACCACAATATCTTTAACTGGGTTGGCAATGGTTAAAAATTACATTAATTTAAAATATGTTGGGGTCAAATGACTTTTTCAGGTCATTTGTGATTATACATAATCTCCCGGATGAGCTGAGGTGACGATCTGTCATGTGGCAAGGTGAAATGCAGCCAGACGCGGTCTTGCGAGGATCTAGGGAAAAGGTGCAACACTCTCACCTGTAGCTTGACTTTCAGGTTGTCGACATCCACCACTTTATTCTACGAAAACAAGGAGAGCTGCGTGAGACAATTCACCATATGCCTTAGAGAGTGGAGTGCTGTGAAAATGGCACAGAAATGAATGACGAACATCACAGCAGACTAAAAAAGCTCAGAGACTCAGCGTGTGACAAAAGAAAAAAAGGCAACTAAAAGTGTCTTTGAATGCTGGCAGGGAAAGTAATTTGCAACACCCACACAACAACAACAACGAGGTCTTGGGATAAGACTTAATTACACAACAGTGAGAAAGACGACTGGCAGCATAACAACGGACTCCCCCTTAATTTCCTCATGCCCCGTAGGGGTGCCCTCTGATTTCCTGTAAAAAAAAAAAAAAAGATAGCCCTAAAATAGTTTAGGCACCCCGGCAAAAAAAAAATAAAAACTGTGATTAAAAAGAAAAAAAGCAGAAAAAAAAAAAAAAAACTGGGGGGGAAAAAAAGG
>VUQK01043323.1:11467-33380 GCA_015106715.1 Bujurquina vittata | reverse complement strand
TTGTGTTTTCTTGAAAACAGAGAAGCACTAAATGCACGCTGAGTAAACACTCATGCATGTCTGGCTCCGTGTGTGTATGTGTGTGTGTGTGTGAGTGTGTGCTGTAAGCAGGGAGGTGGGGGTTTACTACAGCTTTTTCAGAGACCTGTCACAACCCTGAAACTGAGGAGACCCAGTGTTTCAGCATATTTGATATTTTAGCCAGAGTTAATTTTTTCCATTTTATCAAACCTGTTTGTAACAATGTCCCTTTATTCCACTGCAGTTACACTGCAGAGGTCTTTGCATGGTGCCACATTCAAATTTTATTCAAAATCGAACATCCAAAAACATCACCCCGTGTTCCTTCTGGTAAAACACTGAAAAGACTGCAGGTTTCTGCATATTACAGTGCATATTTTATTTTCTACTTTCTCACCAAAGCAGTTTCTTGTCACACATTTTCATGTAGGACTTCAACATTTACTGGATATTTAAAGAGTCGAGAGCCAACTGGCTCGGCACAGCCTGCAAAAAAAACTAAATTGGAACCATCAGCATGTAGTATGTGCCGGAGCTTCTGGCAGTCTATAACTGGGCAAAACAACAAATGCAACCATGAATTCAATTAATGAGGAAGCAGGAGCTTGTTCTTGGCGTACCACAATACAATACTCGCTTCACACATATTCAATAATGGAATTACTGAGCATTTAGAGGGATTAAACCATTAGACTAGCTGCAAGAAATTCCACAACCCGAGACAAAAAGCAGGATTTCACTTGCCTACTCTTCAGCTGAAAATGTGTAACTCCTGTAATCATGACAAAATCCAGGAGTAACGGTGCTGACCGATAACTTTCCAGCAACGCTGCAGTGTTGTCGTGATAACAGCAGTAAAGCTGAGGATCTGAATGCTTTCCTCAAACACAAACACAGCACTAAAGGGCCTGAGAGAGTTTCTAGTTTCTAAAATCCTGTAATGTTTTTATCGGAGATTTGTCGGCACAAAGCAGAACTAACCAACTATTGTTCATTTTATGTAAAATGAAGGAAAACACATTAATAGCTGCTGTTCTGCTCATGCTTCTGGTTCCTGAGGCATGTAAGGTTTTGTGATGTAAAATACCCACCTTGTGACTTATTAGTGCTACTACAGAGAGGTTATATTGGGTTGCATTAAAGGGCTACTTGGAGATTATTATGGGTTGCACAAAATGACAGAAAACGGCCACTGTGGAGTGAATAGGTAAATATTAAAAAACACATTCTTTTAAAGTAAATTATGAATTTCATCTGGCAGATTTTTAAATTTTGTCACTAACATTTATATTTGTATTTTGTCTGTATATTGTTAGTTTCCCCTGCCATTGGTAACATAGATGTGTAGATACCTTGTGTGTTAGTTCTTCGTTATAAGGGCAGGTGTTGGACGTGGGCGTCTGTCCGTCCTCTGTGGATGACCCGGATGCGCTGCCCGAGGAAACCATCTTCCCCTCCTCCCTCCCGTGTGCCTCGTAGCTGTCGTCCATCCAGTTTCTTTAATGACCAGTTCCTAACCAAAAACACAGGTGAAGTCCTTGAGCTGAACTAAACATTCACGCTTCCTCGCCATCCTTTTTATTGCCTTCTCCTATTTCCTCCACCCCTCCGTCTCTGCATGTCTCTTTCACTCCTGGACGGTTCGTATCCCCTTGCCAAGAAGTATAATTATGCCAAAACTAAATATTTAAAAGAAAGCATTTTGGTCAGAGATGATAACGGAAGTGTAGCTTATACAGTTTTTATGAAGTCAGTCATGTTGAGCTTTAAAAAGGAAGGAGAAAGGAATTGTTTAGTACCACCGGAGAGAGCCTCATAAATATCTCCCATCATGCTCTTTTGAAAGGAAACCTCCTCAAAATGTAAAGAAAAGGTTAACTTTTTTTTTTTAAAGTTCACTTCCTGTCTAATTCCACTTGATTCAAAGGCATGTTAAGAATGAAAGTAAGGAAACAGAACATCTTAATGCTTTTTTCTTTTTTATTGAGTCATCAGTCAAGTCTATCCTATGAGCTTTTCCAGAGGCATTCAGTGAGAGGCTGAAGTTCCCCACTCAGATAAGAGCTCAGGATGACTCACCCGCCGCACTGCTGCTGCTTATCACAGCAGCACGGAGGGAGACCTCAACCTCCCACCCACCAAAAACAATAAAGGTCTGTTTCAAATGACGCTGAGCAGCTGGACCGTCAAATGTAACACAATTGGAGAGCAGGTCTCATAGTTTAGAGTGCTGTGAGATAAACAGACAACATTATTACACAGTAATTCCTCTCAAACAGGATAGAAAAATAGCATCTGTTACACCCATTAATCTGCTCCCTTATCCCAATAAAACTGGGGCTTCACTGAAGCAACTGTACTACTCGAGGTAAACAAGGTCACTTAAAACTGATGGTGGCCAACTCCTACTTAACACAAATGTTTAAAAAAAAAAATCCAAACTAAAGCACAGACATGGGTTTCACTATCATCTGAAAAGGCATGGACTGCACATTTCTGGAAGCTATCATCCCATAGTAAACAATTCAGCTTTGTGACGTGAAGGCAGCTTAAATTCTCTCAATCACACTGAAACAAAGTAGAGTATACCAGTGACCACTGTGGGTCGGTGGACTAAAAAAAAAAAATACATTTTTTTTCAAATTTAAAAAGTTGAAATTAAATTTACCTTAACAAATGAAATATGAACAACCTGTGAGGTAAACTGAGCACACAAACACACAGGCGTTGTGACAATACTGCATACAAACAGATACACGAGGTATGCGATTTCAAAACCTTGCATTTTAATACCTTAGCGATTTGGGAAATTGTGCACACTTGCTAGTTTTTCAAAGACAAGACACCCAATAACACACATTTGTGTTATTGTAGAGTTATACGTCTTATTTCTTGGCTGACAACTGTTGCAGAGGAGCCAGCGGAGATGCAAGGGACTTACAGATCCCGATAGCCAAACAGTATTGATCATCAAAAAAACGAGCTCTAGACATGCAATTTTGCCTGCCTTTCCTATTTTTCCAGCCTACTTGCTAAGCTAAACATATGAACATGAGAGTGGTTTCAATCTTCTTAGCGAGTAATCCAAATAAATGTATTTCACCCACACTTCCTTCAGCTCGGTAGATTCATTTTAGTAGAGTAGATAAGAAATTCTGAAAGTTTCACTCGACAGCAGAAACAAATCTTGACTTAAGCTCCACCCCCTCGCTTGTTCTGGAGCTTTTGTGCACACTGCACTGTCCTCGGCGGTCATTTGGCTTTGCGTTTTTTGAGTTACCGACATTTTGTAAAAACCATCTCAGAGGAAGTCTGAATGCATCCTCGCTATCTGCAGCACTGATAGCGGTCTAGGCACTTCCTTTGACCACAAATTAAAAGCTCAAAGCCAACAACGGACCATTTAACACTTGACAGCCAGTTCTGCAAACTACCAAACAAAACCAATGCAACAAAAAAATGACACGTGAGGTTAACAGATTTAAAAACAAACAAACAAACAAACATAATAAGACTCTTATTAATACCCACTCTTTACTACTTTTTCTCATCCCAGTTCAAGTCCAGGTATTTACTGTGTCTGTGCAACAGGGAGTGGGGGTGCAGGTTTGTTCTTCTGTTAAAAAAAAGAAAAGAAAAAAAGACATGATCCTAACCATTACTTTCTACTCTTCACATTGTAACCTAGTAACCTCTGTGTAACATCAAAGTCTTACAGTAAAGTGCACTTCATCTGTCTGTTCCTTAATGCTTACATAATAATGCTTCAAAATAAGCACAGTAATATGATGCACAGGTTCAATTCTCCCTTGAAATGAAGACGGAGTACAGCGCGGAGCCTGCTGATTCTTCCAAAGCAGAGGCAAACTGTGCACCCCAACACGTGAAGAGGGTTCTTAATAAACTCCGACAGAGACAGATCATGAACGAGAACCTGTGTGACAGCTAAAAAACATGTTACATCTGGCATTCATGTACCCATTCAGCAAGCAAAGATACAAGTCTGTGTGCTTGCAGTTTCCTATGTGCAAATTTCCAGCAGTCGTGCTCGTTTTTCAAGCCTGTATCGTTGCGTCACTGAGAAAGACGCGGCTCCTCGGAGGAGGAAGATTCCTCATCATTGCTTATGTGCCCTTGAGTTCTTAGCTGACCTCAGAGACATCCTGGCTCACACAGGTCTCCTAGAACTTTCCGGTTTCCTGGAGTCTTCCTGTGCATGCATTGGTTAAAGTTTACAGTTGCTCTTCTCTCGGGGCTACCTGATCCGCCCATCGCTTTTCACTGGGCCCAGTTCAGACTTGGGGTCTGGGGACAGGGAGCTCCAGGCAGTCTTGGCGCACGATCCCAAAGATGGGCAGGAAGAAGTCTGTGTGGCACACAGGTCACCAATAACCCAGAAAGTTCCGACAGCAGTGTCCACCCATGTTTCAAGGGGCTGGCCCACCAACTGGGCATTATGCTGGGCCACCTGCATGGCAGGTTCCTGGGGGGGCAGCTTCAGCACAGAGCTCAGCTGCTGGAAGCTCTGCTCCAGGTACAAGTTCCCTTGAGGTCCTGCATGAAGCCAGCTGTCCTCTTCTGAAGTAAAAGGAAGGGGGAAAAAACAGAAGAAGAAGAACTGAGTTTCTGAACAAACACAGGTGAGAGTTCAGATTTATAATGATCAGGAATCGCACATTCATTTAAGGACAAGTCTGGTGATTTGCTTCATGTTTTTATTCCCAATAAATTCAATGAAAAGATTCGGACTAACAATGACCTCATCCCACTAACACTATCAACTGTGTAGCCAATCCCTGTTGTAGCTGATGCAATACTTGTCCAGGTAGACATGTTTTTCATTACAGCACACACCGACATCGTACTTTATTTACTGCAGCTGAGGAAGCTTGCAGGTGTGTGAGAAAATAGTTTTAGTTGTAAACAGAAATCAAAAGTGAAAATTATACTTTTCAAAATGTTATAATCTTGGTGCAAAACAGTGAAAAGTAGTGCTTGACTGATTTATCGGAGAGTTTATATTATCACATATTATCAGCCGATATTAGTTATTTGCAGGTATATCTGCATTTCTAACGGCCGATAAATGAAAACTTAAAAAAAAATAAAGAAGAGGAAAACACCCTTCAATCGTGGTATGAGTGTTGATATTGCAGAGCTTGTCCCCTGGAGGGCACTAAGTAAACTTTCTTTTTGAAATGCCACAAACACAAGCAGCTGATTGGAGCGTAAACAAGTAAATAATTACACACAAAAAATGTTCGAAAAATTTGGTTTGTGTGTCTGACAGGAAAAACAAAAATCATCTGACATATCGTAATATATTTTTAAATCACTGAATATTGATTAAAACTTGAACATCAGTTGGGCTTTAGTTAAAAGGACGTATTGGACATTTAGGACACTGTTCAAATGTGTGAAAAAAAACCCCGAAAAATATATCGTTCCAAAACTCACTCTCCTTGTTTTAAAAAATACATTCAGCGCAGTGAGCTGTCCATTGGGAGGATTGATTGGGATAGCTATTCAAAATTGGTAACAAGGTCTCTTTCTTCTTAATCATTTACAGCTACATCACCTTCCACCTGGATCTAGGCATCAGGGAATCAGGTATTCTTAAGGTCTGAAATAAGGATAATAAGAAATTACCTTAAAAGGTTAGATAATTCAATTACATATGTTCACCAATTACAGAAGACTGAACACGGTTAACTGTGATTCTTCTGCTGGTAAAGTTTTCTGAACTGGAGTGTAGATTGAATCTAGCCTTTCCCCAAAACAGTATGGCTTTAAATTCTGTGTGATCCAAATGTGTAGAAAGTTGAAAATATTGGCATCGTGTGATGGAAGCTGTCGCAGTGACACGATTAAAACCATTTGGGGTTCGAGACTTTTTAAGGCGCCATAGAGACCCTGAGATCACCACAGACAGGGTATAACAGGTACTGAGGAAAAATGTAATGCATTGTTGATGTCGTGGCTTCATGTGATTTGGTCAATAAACAAAAAATAAATAGCACCAGCCTTATCCTTTCAACTTAAAAATGAAAATAAAGTGCTATAAATACATGTCTCACCTTTGCGTAGTGGCTCCTTATTATTAAAAGCTAACGGCATGACAAGAAAGCGAACTTCTGCCACGCGCTCCCACTGTTTTAACACTCGTACCCTCCAGGTGCCCGGCCGTAGAGGGTGTTGTAGTGGTGGTTTGTAGTGTGTGTATTCTGCATCCAAATCCACAGTAATGTCATAAGATGCCGCCACCACTAGAGCCGGGTCGATCCACACAATAGTGGCGGTGAGATTTGGACCGCGTGCCCACTTCTGGACTGCCAGCGGTTCATCTAAAGGTCCGATTACACCACCAAAGTTACGGAAGATCCTTTCTTTGGGATCCCACTCTGTACCGATCTTAGGGTAAGAAAATACAAAAAAAGAAAAATGTATTTATGTGACACAATACAGCATGAAAACACTTTAAATGATACACCTTTTTTTCTGTTTGAAGAAGGTGAATAATATATGCTCGTTCAAGTATTAACTTTTTTTTTTTAACTAATTAAACTTCACAGGTTTGCTTTCATCAGATCATACCTGATAATCCCACCCCAACTTTTTTATATCAGACAGAAAATCTCCTCATATAGCAGTTTTCTTGGGGTACCTTGATCTTGAAAGTTTGTACAAAAAAAAACCCCAAAAAGCTAAGAGAGTGCTTACTTCCAGATTCTTGAGCCTTTCAAATTCCTTAAGGTTCGGCTCAAGGACAAGCATTGCCTGAGGCACTGCCCACATCTCTAAAGTCTCTCTGGCCTTTGACCCCACAGGCTGGACTTCTTGGCGAACCAGGTACCCTTGAAAACGGTCATCATAAAAGTACAAATGCACAGACAGAGGGTAGCCTACTGGTTCAAACCTGGAGAAGAAAAATTAGATAAATCAAACATGACAGAAAAAAAAGCTTTTCTTTAAATGAATACATCTGCTGTATCAGTGACAATAATAAGGCAAAATAAGACAGACTATCCACCTGCAGGCCTCCATGTTGCTCTGAGTAGTCACCAGACTCTTCATGCCCAGGCGAAAAAAAGACATGTACGCAGTGAGAGCCACGTCACTGAGAGAGCCGACACCATCCATCTGCTCAAACAGGCTCTCCCAATATGCTTTGATGGCAACAGTGCCTGGAGCATACTGGCCATACAGGTGAGTGTCCAGGATGTCTATGGCTTCCTGGTTCACTGAGGACTCAAACTTACGGGCGAAGAATGTTGGACGGGTCAATTGCTGTGGATGAGGAAGAGAAAAAAGCAGCTGGGTGAAGGGGATTTAAGTGTCTGATTAGGTGTGCTGTTAAGTACGTTTTTGTGTTGTTTTTTCTCCCTCTTTCTTTTGCATTTTAGATTTTAGATGGTGCTTTTATATAAAACACCAGGATATACACTCACCAGCCACTTTGTCAGCTAAACCTGTTCAACTGTTTGCTCAACCTCCACTCACACCTAACTTCACTGGGGTGGGGCAAGGTCTCACAGTTTTTTTTACTGTTTAAACACACCTTGGCTTATGTGATGATGTACATGATCGATAGTGGGTCAATGATCACCTCCAAAGGGGAAACCCCCCCACTATGGTTTAAGAACGTGGGGCTTGCCACCTTTTGGTTTTAGAACTGAAGAATCCTCTTGGATGAGAGGTGAAATGTCTTTGAAAACACAAAGAAGTCCAGCTGCCTTTTTTAAAGGGATTTAGGGATTTACACATGGTCAAAGTGAGCATCAGAATAGAGACTTTAAACATGGCATGGTTGCTGGTGTCAGGCAGGCTGATCTGAGTATTTCAGAAATTGATGATCTACTGGGATTTTCCCACACAACCATTTGAAGGGTTTATAGAGAGTGGCATGAAATAGAGAAAATATCCAGTGAGCAGCAGTGAAAATGTCTTGTTAAGAGGAGAATGGCCAGACTGCTTTAAAACCGAGGCTACAATTCACCGAATTCGGCTCACTGAAAAATATTGGTTGGTCTGATGAGCCTCTGCAATGGTAGTCAGGATTTGGCATTTACAACATGAAAGCATGGATCCTCCTCCCTTGTATCAATGGTTCAGGCTGCTGGTGGTGGTTTAATTGTGTAGGTGATATTTTCTTTGCACACTTTGGGCCCCTCAGTACCAACTGAGCATCATATAAACACCACATCCTAGCTGAGTATTGTAGCTGACCCTATTTATATTTTTATGTATTTGTATTTTTATGTATGTATTTTATATTTTTATATTGTTATGCATCTTCTGTTAGCCACTGCATGCCATGCCATAGCGTTCATATGATCGCAGTTTTTTGAACATGATAAGTTCGCTGTACTCAAACAACCTCCAGTGTATAGAGCACCTTTGGGATGTGGTGAAACAGGAGATTCACATATGTGCAGGTGACAAATCTGCCACAATTGTGTGATGCTATCACATCAATATGAAGCAAAGTTTTAGGAATATTTGCAGCACCTTTTTAATTCTGTGCCACAAAGACTTAAAGCAGCTCTGAAGGCATAAGCGGGTCCAACCTGGTACTATCAAAGTGTACCTAACAAAGTGGCCGGTGAATCTACATATCTTGTATAAGGCTTCTGCCTATATATCGTCCAGCCCTAGTTTTTGTTCTACAGTGGCATGTTATGTTGCACTCACCTGGATCCGAATGAGGTCTTGTGGTTTAAAATCGTTGGGAGAGCAGCCACACCAGTCAACGATGTGTTTGTACTGGCATTTACAGCCCAGCTTACGGTTCCAGTTGGTGACCCGCAGATTATTGTCCACCAGGGTGTCACACAAGTGGCTGTTCCCAAGCACTGTGTGGAAGAAGGACTGTGGAAAAAAGGAAGGAGGGGTAAATACAATAGTGCTTCACTGTGTGAGAAAACAAAGTGTGTCCAAGTGTTATGTCAAAATTAAGCTGCTGTAAACCATCAAATACAAGCATAAACTGTTTCTAACCACGGAGTCTAAATTACAAAAAGGTCATAGCTCTATAGCGGTGAACAGACTGCAGCTCCTCTGAGACCACAATACACAGATAAAATATAGTGAAGCCTCCTCTCATCTGGCACTTCTGCTGCACGCTGTGCCAGAAAGCTTAAAGTATTACATTATCTCTGCTGCTAGGCTCTTCTGACTTGGCAGGGGACGACAAGCCTGAGACAGGCTTGTATATGAAACTGTCTCAACAACAAGAGATAAAAAGACTGCCTACGGCTCGCTTACCTCAGCAGGAAGCAAAGCGTAAGAATAGAACTGCTTCAGCCCCGACACTAGCTCATCCTGGGAGTTGATGACGTACTCCACAAAACGGCGGGTGAGTGCAAACCAATCAGAGCCGCCTGAGACCTCCAGACCTTCTGGGATGGTGCGCTCGCCTAGACGCCACATGTGGTTGTCACACTCGTGGAAGAGACGGTCAAGGCCCTGCTTCTTAATAAACCTGGAACACAGGACACAGCTGAAAATGATGGTGGGGAAGAGACAACGTGGATGTATCTGCAGCATTCATCAAAGTAAATGATCAAACCATTTTTGCCTGAGCTGCAACACCGTATTAATAATGGCTCTAACAGAGGCCTATATATGCTACTTTCAGCTGGTCATGTGTGTCTGCACCAATATTCACAGCATTATTTTTAAAATAGAGTTCCATGTGTTGAGAATTTAGTTAATTTTTTTCTGTAATATTAAGGTTTGTAAAATTTAATCAAATCAAAATGTCATCCAGATGTGGGTATTTGCAGATTGTGTGCCTTTCATCTAGCATCCTCACCGGGCATTCTCTCTCCCATGGGACTTGAGAAAGTTCTTATCTCTGTGCAGCGACAGGAAAGCCACCAGTTCATCATTGGTCCTGCAGGAGGGCATCGTGGTGAGAATTAAGGAAGGGTTGAGAAAAGGGGGAAAAAAAGACATTTAGAAGGTTCTTTGGATTCTAACACTGTTCTGAGTATCATGCTATCTGAAATAAGCTACTGCGGACAGGATATAGACAACACTGTCTTTCTGTGTGTATCCAAGCAAGCCTTTTCCCCTTGAGATGGTTCAGGTGGACTAACAGCTGCTTTGTTAGGGGTTCAGAGCTGCCCCAGAAACAACCCAGCCAAAACTGATTCAGTGCCCAAAATAATTCATTTGAAGCTGCCACTAGATTCTCTTATCTGCCAACTGTTAAGTCTCTCTCTAAAGTTGCTGTAAAAGGCGCCGTAATTGCAGGTGCAGCTATGCAGAAAGGCATTCAAAAATAATAAAAAAACAGCACAAGATCCAAACTCTGAGGGAATACAACCAAGAGCATAACACAAACCACAAGGAGGGTTAAAGAGCTAAAATGTGTTTTTTGAGCTCTAAACAAAACTTTACTGTAATGAAAAACATTCATGCTGCTGTTAATATTCATACTTTTGTATCAAATTTAAGAAAATGAGCATTTCTAGATTTAAAATGGCTCAAGACACCATCTATTGTTTGAATTGTTTTGTATGCTGTTTGGGATTACTAAAGGTTGGCGGTGTGAACACTGACTAAGTTTCTATTGTGTTGGTTCAAAGATTTTGACAGAAGCAGAAGCAGCACCACGCTGCAATGTTTCCCGTCACACCCACATATGGCTCAACACGGTTGCTGATGAAAAGATGTTCCATTGATAGCAAGCAGGTGAGAGAGAGTCAGAGACAAAGACTTCTGCTCTATCACCCTGAAGTCCACTTCAGGAGTTCTGAAGGGCAAAGTCCTCAACCTCCAAAAAACCTCTGTGGCAGAGGTGAATTGCTAATTTGTGTAATCCTCCGTTTTTAGTTGGCCTGAGGATCACCAAGCAACTCCCGCCTCACATATCTATGTCCATTCTCGATAACCCCTCTAAACTCAAAGCATATTTCTTTTTAATAGTGCACTGGATGGATTTGGGCTCAAAGCTGGGGGTGAATGTACACCTTAGGTAGTGTGCAAAAAACATTTTCTGCCACAATCTAATAATAAAGATTAACTGTGGAGTTTATGTCTGTGTACATATCTGACTAACCTAGTGGGAAAGTCTGTGGCACTGAGATTGATGAAAAAATCCCAATTCCAGTCCAGCATGGCGAGCAGGTCCTGCATGCTGCGTAGGTAGGCTTTCAGAAGGCTGGCTCCTCCCCAGATGGTGACCATCCGCCACGGCGTGGCTCGCACATTTGGGTACTGCTGGGCAATCTGCAGAACTTCCCGATGCATGTAGCCCGACCGCTGTTAAGATTTTAAAGCCAACCGTCAGTTAAACAGTTAAATGAGGAAGGACTCCTTCTGAAACAAAATCATAATCTACTTTTAGCTTTGTTCCCACAGAGCTGCAGCTGCCGCTGTGCCAAGACCATCACACAAAGCTGGCTCGTGTTTAAAGAGAATTTGATCTGAGAAGAACAACAGACACATGGTGCTCTGTGCATGGGTCATAATGACGATAGGGGAAGGAGAATCAAAATTTGTCTCTTTTGCTTGCTGTTTCTGCTTTGGGTGACTGTAAGTGAGACAAAAATAAGTGAACTAAGCTTAAAAGATAGTCTGGAACAAACCGCAGTGTGGGGATTAAACATTAGGAGGAAATAGAGAATGGGATGAAAGAAGATGAGCTGCAGAGCTGCCAAGCTTTATGCAGAAGTATTAAAATTGGGTGAGTGAACATATGACCACTGCAAGTGTCTAAAACATGCAAGAAGCCAAAAGCTGTAGGTTCAAAAGATCTTTTTTTGCTACTTGAAGCTTAATTGGATTAATTACAAGAGGCCTGTTCGCAAATAAGCAGAGCTAATAAAGGTTCTGAAGCGGTTAATGGGCAGTTTAAGAGACACAGATACTTGGAAAGTAATTGTTTGGGGACATAAAGTCCAATTGTGTTTAGCAAAGCATGAACAGAGGGTACTGATTCTGTCTTGTACATTTAAAAGAGGACAAAAATATTGTACAGTGTAAAGGGTCTCCTGCCTTTTTGGAGAAATTAGAAAATAGGAGAGAAAATGGCAAAAGTCTGAACTCAGTGTTCACCTTTAAGAAAGCGCAGAGCAGCTGGCAGACAGTTTCTAGGGCAAACCTGACCTGTTTTAAAGCCTCATCTCTCAAACAGGCTTTTGCCTCTGAGATGGATGAGGTTAGGCAGGCAAAGTGTCTGAGCCTGTGTCTGCAGTGTTATTGTCCCACTGACGTCTTATCCATCACTGCCTCCAGTGAGCTGCTCTGCCGTCCCTTGGCAGCAGAACAGAGCAACTCCCCATGACGCGACGATCTTTCCGGCTACACAGGTGCACTGAGAACAGGCACCTGTTTCTCTGCTGTCTGCGCTCAACACACCTGAGGTCTCGGTCTCACTATCACCAGCCGTGCATTTGTCTTTTGCCTTCCGGCAGCATATGACAGCAGACCTTTCCTCCACTAAATCCAGCCCCTAAGAATAACCACACTTTGCTCTATCCAGGCTAATCCCCTTTACCACACTGTGAGACCCGTGGGATAAATTTAACCTTCATAATGCAGGAAGACCTAACTGGGAAAAGCATTTGTGAGTGCAAACACATACTGTTCAATGTTTAAGCATCAAATACTCTCTGTAGAGACAGCAAGGTAGTTAGAGCACTATAATTACCTTGTCCACATGGATGTAGTAATAGTGGTTCTGGTGATATATGGCTTTGATGAGACGTTTGAGCTGCCGTACGGCACGGCCGTGGACCATCAGAACAAAAGCCACCCTGACTGGGTTCTCCACCTCAGACAGGCTGTCTTCCAGCTCGCCAACGGCCTGAACTGCGTGTGACACACCTGGCAGGACAGGATAGAGACAAAAACAAGTGATTCAGAAGTGCTTGGTAGCATTGCTAAGCTGGTTGTTTGACAGGCACTACTCATGGGTTAAAACAGATTTTATTCTTTTACATGTCTGAAGTATTCAAGACCTAAAAGTATTCGTTTTTACTTTTATTTCCCCATTTAACAAAGCATCCCACTCAACAACATTGCCAAATGCATTTACAGTAATGCACAACTGAGCCACAGGCGTGGGTTGAGTGTTTTGGCCCAGTGCAGCCCCTGCATTATACTGCAGTTGCATACAGGTTCCCTATATATGCATACATAATCAGAGACACTTGACGGTAATATCTAACCCATAGTTAGTGTCTAAGCAAAGCAGTGGGTAAAGGAGGAAAAATTATATTGAGTTAAAAGCAGAAAGCATTTTCTTGTTACTATTTTATCATGGTGGGTCAAATGTTTTTTACTATTTGGTTACATTTTCATTGTGTATCAGAGAAACCCTGTCTGAGTTACAACATTAGGGGAATGAAAAAACAAAAGATCTCACAAATTTCTTGCAACCATCCAGCAAATCTGGGCAATGAGGAGTGTTTTGACTGAAAATGTATTGGTGAGTAAAAACTACAGTAAATGTCAAACATAGTTGACTTGATGAGTCTTTTTGAGCACAGAGGCTCTTCATAAAACCAGTGAGCACGGTCGTGTGCGAGGTGTTAATCTTTTACATTCATCTCTTGTTTTAGGTCCAGCATGCCCCCATTTTGGTTTGGACGTGCATGTATTTTTATACTTTTTTTATAAAAAAATTACAGTAATAAATGAATGATGACATCTAAGTTTGTAGACTTCCAGCAGTAATAAATATTCATGCAAACTTGAGTGTTCTCACCGAGCTGAGGGCAGAACTGAGGAAGTGACTCTGGCATGAGCTGCCCGGCCTGATGCTGGCACACGATGTTGGCGATCTCCTGTCTGCACTGCTGTGACGCTGCGCGATGGAGGGCAGACAGCGCGTCCTTTCCTATGATATCACATTTAGGCACAAAGTCACTGTTGGGGGCTTGGTGCGCCCCATCCACACTGCCTGGCTCTCCTGGTATGGCAGCAGCAGGTAACTTGCCTGCCCCGTCTGTACCGCCGCGTATCTCACTGAGGTTACGGCTGCTGGACAGATCATGGGAGACTACACCATCTACTCCAACCCCTGTCATCCCCCGTTCCTGGGGAGTCTTCAACCTGATGTTGGGCTTCCCTCCACGGCGGTTGTTCCCTCTCCTCAGTGCACCGGCACCTGCGGCCCCTTTGTTTCTCCCCGACAATGAATTTTGTGTGTTGTCTTTCTTGGGGTCCTGGTTGTCGTTGTCAGGCAGCTTAGACTGTCTTATTTTTCTCTGAGGAGAGAGAGCACAGAGAAGGGAGACATACATTTTAAATCATGATGCGTTGCCAGTCATTCCATAAGAACATCTTGGACAAAGATTACTGAGAGGAGGCGTAATTTCTTTGGCTTCGTAATGAATCATAATGAATCCACAGAAATGACACATACGGTAAACAAAGACCTCTACTAAGGCAGCAGCAGAAAGAGCCCCACAGGGAAGGATGTGTTTACTTGCTTTTGTTTTTTTCTTCCCATTTCTCTCATCTGGGTTATTTTTAGCTGAACTTCTGCCTTTTTATGGGGCTAATCTGCAAAAAGTGGACAGTCACACATGATTCCAGTGATTCACTGTACAGACCTGAGTGTGCTCCCTCTGGCCAAAATCACAGGAAAATGCATACACATGCAAGTAGGTCACATGTTTACAGCCACTTCACACACACTTACATTAACAAGTGACAATGTGGCAAATTTTTTGCATTGCAGTGCTAAAATGATCTCACAGAGCTCAAGGTGGTTTTGTGATAAATAAAAAAGGGAAAAAAATTCAAATAATTTTAGTTTATTGCAAATAACCTGCACAGCACTAAATTTAATAGTGTATGACTGTAACCCATAAAAACCCAAGGCTTCAAAGATTCCTTAAAATGTCAAGACACGATCCTCTTATAAATGCTTTGACATAATAAAATCACTGAAGTGTCCCACTGCTGCAGTCTGTAGCCGTAACATCTCTAAATGTTAAGTCCAGACAGTGTTTGTCATATAGTTGTACTTCTGTGAAAATGTCAACATAAAAGGGAAAGATCAGCTTGGGGGCAGGTGCTGAGCTGCACGTTTTCCCCAACAGGAAAATTATGTAAACACAAGTGCAACCTAGAAAGGTCTCTTTTCTAAAGTGTAAAAGAAATGCATCAGCGAGAACAACGTGTTATCAACTAAACTGAGTTTTTACTAATGAATAAGGACCCATGGCTGTAGCTCAGGAGGTAGAGCAGGTCATCTACTAATTCAATCCCTGGCTGCTCCAGTCTGCATGCCGAACCCCAAGTCTCCGAGGCAACTGTTGGAGTATGAATGTGTGTGAATGTTTGATATAAAGGACAGGAAGGTGCAGGAAGGAGTGCTTGTATGAATGTGTGTAAATGAGGCATGTTGTGTAAAGTGCTTTGAGTGCTCAAATTAGAGTAGAAGAATATAAAAACCAGTCCATTTACCAATTTTGGGGAAAAAAATGCTGGGTCCAAAGTCAGGTTTAAGTTTCAAGCATAGGGCTCAGTTTCAAAGCAGAGAAGCATGGAGTGACTCAGTCTCACTGCAGGAGAATCACCACCCCCAAAAATAAAGAAAGGATATTTTTTTTAAATCTTCTAGCCAAATAGCATCATAGCTTTGGCACAATAGATTACTGGTTGACACAAAAATCCCCTTCATTGGGAGAAGAGGAAGAAGAACAGTGAGTGGGCTGAGAGCTTTCTGCCTCTGTCAGACATTAAGGCAAAACGTGGGCTCGCTCGCTTGCCTCACACTCACTGGCATGCCGACAGCCCAGAGATGGTGGGAACAGAAGATGGACCAGGCCTGCGTGCTGGGACGAGGAGCCAGATAATACACGGCCAATACACCAGCTGCCAACCAATACAGCACAGTCAGCTATTGGCTGCCAAACTGGAGTCTCAAATCCAACAGAGTAAGAGGCATTGTGAAGCAAACTTACACAGCAGTCAGTGCAGTGCAAACTTCTTCGATGGAGCTTACATATACTTAAGGAACCTAGAGATCTTTCTGAGGAATTATGATGTCACTTTATCTAAAAAAACTGCGCTTCCTTTAATCAACCTAATAAGAAAGGCTGCTTTATTTATGTCTTTGTGTAAGTTTCACAATACTCAAATTCATAAAGTCTAAACTAAACTCCAGTTCAACTGCTGTAGAAGCTGTGCAAGGAAATCTGTGATCTGACCAGCTTCATGTCATGTTCTTGCAGCACATCAGGGTTTTTTTCTGGCTCAAAATAGGCTTTGGAGGGGTGACTACTTAAGATAAGCAAGACTGGTTGCATGCAGTTGAGACGGTCCATGTTATCATGTTGCCATTTCTGGCCGTTTAATAAACAAAAATGTATCTGATTCTTGAGTACATAAAATCACATTAAGGAAAAGGAAGAAGGAAGAAAGGTCAGCTCTTCTTAGAAGGATGATTTTATCTAGTGTGAGCATGATGAGGGTCATTTTAAATTTAGCCTCAGCTGCAAACTGTGGCATTAAAATGATGAGAAAAGCATTTGTTCTTAACATCAAATTCATGTAAACTTTAATTAATAATAAAAAAAACAGTACTGAGATGATTACAAGAAGCATTTTACCAGCAAACAGACATAATGAAGCTCCTTAGTTTTCATCTGCCAGAGGAAATGTTCTCGTGCAGAAGCCAAGCATGCAGCACAGGCTAACATTTCAATTTTCCTTATCGCTCGTGTTCACAGCTTTTAATTAACGCCATCATGTCAAAAATGTATTGATTCAAAGGCAAGCTAGGCACCCTCTTTACTTTCCAATTAAAGTCAGGCGAAACCATATCAGCGTTGCCATCTGCTGAAGCGTGAAGCTGCAGCAGCGAGCACTCAGCTCTGCAGGAGAGCGCGGGCAAGCAAAGGGTGATACAGAGATGACAAGCGTTGTGTCTTCTTCTGTCCTCACAATCCTTTCACTCTTCTGCTCAAGGGACTTAATATGACACATGTGACTGCATTCACACATGCACTGCGTGCCACTGATTAGAGCACATGCGAGATAAGGCAGAGATCGCTGAGTACGGGGCGACTGTTCAGAGGTGGAGTGATGATTAATGTGTATGCTCAAGTCAGAAATTTGATTCTGCATCTGCGAGTGTGCAAACATGTAGAGACCAAATGCTGACATTTGCATAGATGTCTGCCAACATAGCTGCATACAGAGCTGACATTTATGCTGAGTGGTAGTGCCCAGGTTTTAAAAACAGTCAGTAAATAAATCTGATTAATAGTGAAGCAGGCAACCAGTGCAGCTATTTTCCTATCCACTTTAAAACCTTTTTTTTTTTATTTATTTAAGACCAATATCCCTTCACCTGGACACTCAACAGCAACTCCAATGTGCTGCTGAGCTTTTAAAAGTGTGCACGTCTGCTCCGTCTGAAACCCACAATAGCTACAGTTAACCACAGACACCACTGCCCTGCAGACATTTCTCTTATCTTCGCTGAGGCATGTTTAAGTATGAATGCACCTGATGAAACAGCAGAAGGCCTGAGGACTTTAATGCAAACAGGTGTGGAAAGTCAGAGCCATCCTCAAAATGACTTCTGCAAAAAAAGTTGACTCACTTGTGAGATTTAAAGGAAGTGATTCATTCATTTAGTTTTGGATCACTAACTGGCTTTGAGCTGACTGATTAGCTCATGGTTTAAACTGAAGTGGTCAGCGGTAAATCCTTTCCTTGGCAAACACAGTGGTTGCCGTCCACAGAGTAATGACCCATCTTTTCCCTGGCTCTGAAGGAACAGCCAAACATCCTCCTCCCCCGAGCCGCTGTTACATCTGCTGCCTGTCTCAAACCCTGCCAGAAGCAGCTCTTCAACCTATCCATGTTGGAAGGAATATTACACACCCCATGCTTGATACATCAAAATGATGAGACTGCAGGGCTCCCACCTAAGGTTTCAATGTGCATTCCTGTGGCTCCTGTGCCTTAAAAAAAGTCTTGTGTATGCAGAGTCCTCTGCAGATAAGTTGTTTCTGTTCATGGCTCACGTTACCTGACTTTGAAGGGAGAACTGGAAAAGGCACTGCCTCAAGGTAGCGCACACCAGGTGAGATAAAATTCCCACAGAGGACTTGGCAACTGTTGCAGAAACTACTTCAGTGGTATGTGGGGGCGGCAGCTCTCTGCTTAACTTTCTCTGGGATATACTCCCATGAGTGTTTTGGTATGCTCTATATCTAACTAAAGGTCATAGAAATGGAAAAGCCACTGTTATAAATAAGTACAAAATATAAAGCAGAACCGATTCTTCTCATCCTGGGAACGCTACTTGAGGCGGTCCAGCTCCTATCGATGAAGTGTTTGGGATCAGAGCCTGTTCACATGCTCACACAAACTTGTATTACTTCATTGCATACTATTCGTCTTAGATATTGCCTCCGTCTGTTCTTCATCACATTTTACCAACGCCATGGTTTCCATAAGAAATAAACTCAAGTGATGGTCATTGAGACCACCGCTGCTCCTTAAACTAGTTAACTACCATTTAACTACTACTCTCAGTACCCGCTATTTCATAGTCATGACGGACCCGCAACCTATACTTTGTCCCGGGTAGCGTGGTCAGACAGACAGGCTGGACAGGGCTGGACTGAAATGTTTAGGAGCAGCGCTCTTCCCAACTGCTAACAGCTAACATCAGGTCTAACTCGCAGCGGGCTAAGCTAAGCGCTAAGGGCTAGCTCTACAATTAAAGCAAAGCGAATCACTGACATGCCATAAAAATAGCCGAAAGGTTCGTTCCTCACCTCTGCCTCGCCTTCTTCCAGACTTCTCAGACTCCATACCACAAGCCCTTGGATCAGGAGGATAGTTAATGCGGCGGCAATCGCTAGTTTATATCGTCGGAGCAGCTTCTGCACTCGAGCGCTGGCCACCATTTTTCCGACTCCAGTTGACTGGGGCGCGTGCAGGGCGCATTCTGAGCGGCGCGCCCACGCGGGGTCGCTCAACATCCCCGGGTTGCTGGAAAAGTTGCTCTCCAAAGACGATAGGAAGTGATCCTTTAATTCCTGGCAGCATTTTATAGCGTTTAGTCATATTAGCTGTGCATTTCCAGTGCACTGATCCACACACACAGTGTTATGGGAAACAGGTTGACTACACGCAGGCGAACTTGACTGACATCTCATTCTTTTAATGGGTTTAATTTGCAGCTATAACAGCATCAACTCTTCTGTGAAGGCTTTCCACAGCGTTAAGGAGTGTGGTTACAGGAATTTTTGACCATTCTTTCAGAAGTGCATTTGTGAGGTCAGACACTGATGTCGGACGACAAGTCCTGGCTCGGGGTCTCCGCTCTAATTCATCCCAAAGGTATTTTGTCAGGTTGAGGTTAGGTCGGTGTGCAGGCCAGTCATGTTCTTCCACACCAAACTCCCTCATCCATGTCTTTATGGTCCTTGCTTTGTGCACTGGTGCGCATGCACTGGTGCGCACTGGCGCGCTCATGTTGGAACAAGAATGTGTCCACAAAGTTGGGAGCATGAAATTGTCCAAAATGTCTTGTATGTCGAAGCATAAAGAGTTCCTTTCACTGGAACTAAGGGGCCGAGCCAAAATCCTGAGAAAACATCCCCACACCATAATCCCCCCTTCACCAAACTTTACACTTGACACTGGAGTCCAGTGGCGGTGTGTTTAACACCACTGCATCCGACATTTTGCACAGCGCCGGGTGATGTAAGGCTTGGATGCAGTTGCTCGGCAACGGAAACCTATTCCACGAAGCTCTCTACACACTGTTCCTGAGATAATCTGAAGGCCACATGAAGTCTGTAGCGATTAACTTCACAGAAAGTTGGCGACCTCTGCGCACTATGCCTCAGCATCCGATGACCCCGTTCTGTCTTGTACCACTTCGTGGCTGAATTGCATTCATTCCAAATCACAACCACTTTATCATACCACCAACAGCTGACTGTAATATTTAGTAGCGAGGAAATTTCAGACAGGTGACAAACGAAACAAAAATTCAAACATAAAACTTGTTTCATAAAAGTTTCAGTGTGCTTTGCAATTGATTCTTCGAGTATCTGCTGATGGTAATGATGGTGGTGTGTAACGCTTCAGCTGGTGTGCATTTCTGTTGGAGTCGCTGCAAAAGACTTATGATTCACATCTTAAATCCTCAGCAGGTCCCTGAGGTTATGTGATCCATGCCTGCTAGGTGAAAACTAAAAGAGACAGCTTTTGCCACAAACTCTGCAAAACTGTCCCTCTAAGCTCGAGATCTGTGGAGCAGTAAAAACTCCTCTTCTTAAACTCACTTTTGGAAACTTTTTATTTGAATCTGTTTTAATCTTAAACTTTTTGATATTTATCTTGAAAGGTGCTATATAACTAAAAATTGACTTTAATTCAAGTCACTTAGTGCCCTGCCTCTTGCCCTATATGGATCGAGGCATTGTCCTCCTGAAAGAGACTGCTCCCTTAAGGATAGCAATGTTTCATCATAGGACAAAGGTAATTACACAGAGCAACTGTGTATTGATTTGCAGTCACCCTTCCCTCTAAGGTGGCAAGCAAACTCACAGTATAACAAAGGCTTCAGTGTAGGGGTCATGGGTCAGGTTTTTACTTTAATTAGGCATTTTTATGTGTGAGATCTAATTAGGCCTACTTATAAACATCAAGGTAACTCAGGTGTTCTTCTACAAATATTTCAATACTTATTCAATATCCCTTATTTTGTTCTGTATTTTAATTTTAATATTTTTTTTCTTTATGGAAAGTATACGTTGAAGTGACCTGCACCCGTAAGGTTCATCTGGCAACAGTAAAACCTCCTACTATTTACAAAATCTTTCAATTAACACGGCTTCCAAAGCATTTTCTGCAGGTCTGCATTTCGCCCGGATGACACACACTGACTCACAAGATGGAAACAGTTCCTGCAAATGAAGCATGCAGTTCTTAATAGTGGTTTTTCCAATGAAGTGGAAGTGGAAAAATAAACGCCATCTCTTGCACTATCATACATGCAGCAAACCTTGCTTTACATTTTAAGCATAAAACCTAGTGGTTTTAAAGTATAATGTCGCTCTTAAATAAAAGAATTATAGATTTCTGAAATACTCTGAATACACACAGTACTTTTTGGCATTTCATGTTTTAGTTACTTCTTCTCCCCATGAAGATGGCCAGTATGCAGAACTAATTTCTCCTTGCTGTCTATAGCCCATAGTATAACATATTGATCCAATACAGCAAGGCTGGGCCAAAGCCAAATATGTGGACTGCATATTAAGAGATTTGTTTTATCCTGTCTAGAGCATATCAATGCCTCTCTCCAGGTTTAAGATATAATAAGAATAATAAAAAAGAGAAGTGTCTAGGGCAGTATAGGGTGTTATAGTTTGTAGGGTTTAACTACTTTGAACTACATTTTGGGTCTTTGTTTGCATAGAATGCTTCTCTGGATGGGATCCCACACGGTCACCAGGGTAACGGGGCTCCAGCTTAGGCATCCCATGTGTTAACATACTGGTCTGGATGCCATTACTTAAACAGCAGAGGAAGCAGCAGCAGACGTCTGCTATATTTATTCATCAGCCCGGACGTTGCTCTTTTCTGAGCCCTTTTCCATGTCAGCGGCCTGATGTTCTCCGTACAAAAAGGGGACCTTTAAAAAAAAATTAAAAATCCATGTCAATTAGCCTAAGTAATAAACCTGTAGGCTCTTGTGCTCTTAGTCAGTGCCAGTGCATAAACTAGATCCACCCTGCTGTCCAGCTCCGAGCCACGGCGACGTCACACGCGCTTGGAAGAGGGCGTCAGTGCGCCGTGACGGGCTCTTAAAACGCGGTGCGGCGTGTTGACCGAGTGGAGAGAGTTTGAGATCCCGACTTGCAGAGCGCATGCTCTCTCCACTCGGTCAACA
>VUQK01043323.1:0-10137 GCA_015106715.1 Bujurquina vittata | reverse complement strand
CAACCAAATCTTTGGGTCTTTTTTTTTTTTTTAATCATTCCGCACCTACAACATAACTGTGTGCTCACTGAAGATAAATGCTTGAACATCCTCAATGCTGGAGGCGCTGGAAGAGGAAATGTAAACACTCTAATAGTTCTAATAGTTGTCTATTCTCTCTGTTTCCTTTTCCTGACCTGTTTCTCCCCTCCATCAGTCCCAGGGGTGAGGCCCGAATGTTATCTTTAGATTGCAGAGACACATCTCATGCCTCCCTCCTTCAACAGACAGGAAGCTCTGTTCAGCTGTGCGTTTAATGGAGAGACTCTGTTGTGCTGTTTAAGGAACTAACAGACTGTTTCACTAGTACAAAGTGGCCATGCCGACCTCTGCTTACAGCTGTAAAGTGTTGCTGATAAGAGAGCACATGCTGGCTTTTCTTTACCCTCAGGACACGTACAGTAAACTGCACATAGCAGATTACAGAACGATGAGTGTTGTTATGGGATCATTAATGTCCTGAAAACAATTCCTCGATTTAATTGTGGTGAAAAAGAGGCTTTCGCACTTTTGGCTACAAGTGATAGAAAGTGAAGATTTGGAAACACACAGGGAGACACACAGGCACTCTTTTATTGTGTTTCTGTGGGACATTTCATGTCTGCGACTTCATAGTCACATACCTTTCCTTGCTTCAGCTTACTCCATGAATAGTGGACAGACCCCACGGTGGGTGTTGGGGACACAAGAGGGACAATGGAGCTCCTTTAGGATATGGCGGCGAAAAAAAGCACACTGCTGCTGGGATCCTCCCCCGACTCCAACACTGATTTTATACGGTTGCGCTTTTTCATACTGGCTGAATCAATGGCAGGCGACAAAAGCACAACTCTCCTTTTCCTTTTCTCTTCAATGTGGCAACGTTTTTGTTTTTTTTCTCCCTCTTAAGACTACAAACCAGCGAGGGGAAAATGACCTTTGACATCACCTTTTTTGGTGCCATCTCTGTGTGTCTGTGAAATGTAATGAGGGTTGCGGCAAAGGTCGACATGTCGCGTCACTCTAATGATGAGTGATGTCATAGTTTAAACAAGCCTGGGAAAATTATAAATCTGATATACAGATGGTATATTAATATGACCTCATGTTTCTGGAGTCTGAAGTGCCTTTGTCGCCTCTCTGTGAGAAGAAATCACTATATTATTAGCAGCAGCTACTGTTTATCTCTCATCTCTTGTCCTCATGCTGGATTTAATCTCAGTCAGCCAACAAATTGACTTTGTTGTAAAGGCGGCTCAAATGACATAAAAGGCCGTAATGTGTATTGGAGTGTGCTCGTTAACAGGTGCCCGCTGCAGTTACACGGGGAATGGAGAGATGCTGAAAAGACCACACGGTGTGGTTTGTTGCCTAGGGACATTGATGACACAGTAGGACATCACATTGTTCTCCACACAAAGGAGACTCATTTAGACGCAAGGCAATTACCTCGTTTTACTGGCGGCCTTTTTTCAGGATTTCTGCACCTCATACAGTGAGAACCTGACAGGTCTTGTTTTATAGGGGGTGGGGGTGGGAGGAGGCACGGAAATCTGAGGGTGGTCGTCTTATTGATTAGATAATTTATGGTACTGCTAAATCGGCCGGTCCCCAAAGTGGCTAAACAAGGCATGAAAATTGGTCAATTGGGCTGAAGTTAGTGGATCTCAGCAACAAGAACCAGAAAAATCTTGCGCCTCTGATTTAATGGTTTAATTAATAACTGGGGGTTTTCTTCTTGATTTTTTTTACAGGGTGCTCCCTCTCTGTACCACAGCAGCAGGCAGACACTGGTGGCATCTCCTTGTCTTGAGCAGACACAGATCACTGATGACAGCAGCACTGAGGTGAGAGAGACCATCATCTGCTATTAAGTCAAACAAAGCATCACTCTTTCCCCTCTGTATATGCTAATGGTTAAGGCAGGGCCTGCATTCACATGCACATTCTCTACAGTAAACATATCATTAGGTAGGCAGGATGGTCCCTGCCTGTGAAGTGAATAGTTCTGATGAGAGTTCTCCTTAAAATGGGCATCAGGGATAGGGTATATTTAGACCACTTTCTACAAATCACATAAAGGCGTCTGCTTCTTGTCCCACTGTGGTCTGTTTGCATCTCAGCAGGCAGGTCAGCTGTTCTACGTCGGCCTGCCCTCCAGCTACAGCCTGCCTGCGTTGGAGGCCCCCCTGCCGAGGCTCCCATCCTATGAGAGCGTCCGAAAGAAGGACCGCCAGAGGCAGATCCACATGATGATCGCAGACCGTTTTGGCCTCAATGGACCCATTGTGACTGAGGTGGGATACTCTCGGGATTAAAACTGCTAGAAAGAGTTTGATATTGTTGTAGAGTCTTTGGAAATGTAGCACTTCAGGTGCTGCTGTTAAGCTTGGGAGTGTGGAAGAATGCTAAAGCTCAAGAAAAACATTGAGGCTCAAATTATTGAGGCCCATCATTTGTCTTTTCACAATGAATGGAGATAATAAGAAGGAGTCTCTTTCCATTATTGCTGTACTGTCACACAATATTGTAACAAGGGCTCGTTCGAAGACTAGACTGCATTCAGAGCACAGTAAACAGGATGCACTATCAGTTCATCTAATGCCTGCTGCCGAATTGTGCTGGCGGCCGCATTTCAAGGTTTTACCGTGTTGATCTTTCGCTGAGCTTCTGGTTCACACAACGCTTGAGCAAACAAGGTAATGAGAAAAAGGCACATCAAACATAATTAAAGCCTGCATCCTGAGTGCAAACAGCGGCCAAGAATGCAGCTTTGTGCTCCAGTCTTCAACTGTTTTTTTTTTCTTTTTTGACCTCCCCTCCTTTCCCTTAATTAAACACTCCCTAGCATGACTGCCCATCTTTTACACCCACCCACACACACAATACTCTTCTGTCATCCCATCACCAGTCACTGACAAACATTCTTCTACAAGATCTGAACTCCATCTTGCAAGAGATGCTGGCCCCTTAATTTCCCCGTCTGTCCTGCATGGCCTGAGGCAGGACGGGTACTAAAACTTTGCAGCCTTGGTATGTGTGCGCGTGTGGTGCGGGTATCAAACAGAGGGCAGGGTTGTGGGGTTGCTCTTGTCGCCCGAGGGTCCCCAAGCAATTAAAAGATAAGAGGACTCAAGTCAGGGAGCGTGAATGTGCTAGATGTGATGAGAAAGATAATGTATCTGAAAAAAAGAAAGCGTTCCAGACAGCTAGAGTGGGGACGGATTAATTGGTAATGTAAATACAAACATGTTCCGCTTACTCACAGGGGCAGATTTCAGTTCTTTCAGGCTTGTTCTCAAAGGAACACAGTCACCCTGGTTTGTCTGAGGACTTTTAATTTTCTTGACCAATTTCATGGTCTGCACCCTTGGCGGTTACACTGTACGCGCTCAGACAGGTATGAGCAACAGTGCCCTTTGGCAACTTAGGAAGTCCCATTTCTGGTTCTAAAGGCAGCAGCATCACAATAAAGCATGTACATGTGGCTCTCATTACTGAATGAAATGCCATTTCTTTCCTTAAATGTGTATTAATATAGCAGCTGTAAGCATTATTTTACCATATACTATATTATAATGATTCATAATTTCCTTATGTAGAGCCTAAAAAGAGGGATTTTCAACCAGTGCAAACACGCTCCTGAGCAGTCCCTCAAAATCCCAACGGCATGGTCGACATGTGTACCAGCACAGGGAAGGGAGTGATAGCAGAGTTCCTCAGGACAGACTGGTGATCTGTACAGGGTTGCTTCATGATAGCTAGGCTCCAGCCCCCCGACCCTGAATTGGATAAGCATAAATAAATGAATGGATGACACTATTTATTCATTCTGCAGACATTATGCAACATTAGCATTTGGAGTCGGGCCAACTGATCCATTTTATCTTTCAGTTTTGTCATGATCTTGATTTCAAAAACCAAATCCAGTATCTACTCCAGTATCACTAAATGTTCATCTTGGTCAACCTGCTGGTTGCCAAGTTTGTCTGAACCAGAGCAGTTAAGTTGTGGATATGAAAGCAGCAACAATGAGCTGATCTTGAAAATGCTAAAAGGCTCCACAGGGTTTACAGTTACTTACTAAGTTTAAACGAGTTCATATAATATTTATAGTAAAACAGCTGTTTTGTCTTTTTTTCTACAGCCTCCTCCAACATATGAAGAGAGCATCCGTCAGTCGATGGAGCTGCCGTACAACATCCTCTCACCCAGCCTGGACGTCTCCTCCCCTCCGAGTTTCTACACCAACACAGGCGCCATCGTTCAGACTAACACAGCTCATGCGGTTAACGCTGAGACCGCCAGCAACACCGTCCTACCAGTGTGATGCTGATCAAACTGTCTGACGAATGTGAAGGAGACTTGTGATCGTTAACGCGGATGAAGTCACACAATTGATTTTACGGTCACGACTGGACTCTCACACTTTTGTACAAGATGGTTCTGATACCTCAAGAGCTAATGTTGATCATGAGCTGACAGGCAACCAAAAAAGGAGCCGCACACCCTGCAGGGAAGGACACATCTGAATGTTTAAAATGCTTTGTGATGTTTACTGTGCGCCACCATGCTGATGAATTTCAAAAGAGAAACGCTGGATACTCGTGAGCTAAGGTGGCTGGCACATCTCGAAGAGGGCAGGGAAGAGGAGATCTGTGGACTACAGAACTGAAACACGCCAAAAAGTTTGTTGATTACAGAGATGTGTATTAAACTCTGCTCATCGACATGTGTTTTTAGAGTTAGTTCTTCTCTTTTATTCTGCTGTCCCGTAACTGGAAACCTCATTGCGTGTTTTTTTTAAAAGAGGTCTGTTTGATTAGGAGCTGCCGTGGGTTTCTTTACCCCACTGACGCAGTGCCACCCTGCTCCAGTCTGCGATCAGTGAGAGGAAGGATGAAAAAGGTGCTAATGAGAGTGCCTTTCATGGACTTAAAACTAGACATTTATTACAAAACTCTCATCTTTACCACTTCTTTTAGATTTTAATTTTTCGCATCAGAGGCGTATGATTTATTGATCTCTTTATGGTCTGAGTGAGTTATTTCCTCTTACTTTGTATGGTTGCCCTGCATATGTCTCGTACTGTATTTATTGAAGAAAGATAATTGACATCGTGTTATTTCTCTGTGGAAACAAATGTAATAAATACTTTTATTGCTTTGTTCATGGATGGTTTTCATTACAAAGCTACAGCTTATGAATGCGGGCCACATCTGAACCACTCGAAGTGAGGCGTAATTTTATACGCACATGTCTGAGTGTGTGTTGTGTGAAAAACAAAGTAAAACTTAGGAAAGGGGAGATTTTTGTCTAACTTGTTTCTCTCAAACTGATCTCCATGAATTTTATTGAACTCCAAAATACATCCCTTTTTTTTAAGCTCTTATATTCAAAACATTCTTGTAATTTCTTAAAGTGTTCCCACATGTCCCCAGTGTCTGGAAAAATGCTGTCATTTTCTCTGTTCCTAAATCCAGTTACCCCAAAACTTTAAATGATTTTAGATGAGTGGCTTTGAATTCAATTTTAATGACAATTTTTTTTTAAAACTTGTGAAGTCAGAGATTTGGCAGAACACTGACCAGGTGATGGATCCTCTACAGTTTGCTTACGGACCTCATAGAGGAGTGGAAGATGCCACACTCACTCTTCTTAACTTGCGCTTTAAACACTTGGAAGGCAAGGGGCATCATGCCACACTCCCATCTATTACTTTTTTTCTTGCATTTGAAACTATTCAACCACATATTTTAATTCAGATAAGTTTGAGTTAAGTAATCATCTTGCTGGCAGGATTCTGGACTTCCTAACTAACAGGACAAAGAGAGTCGGAGCAAATGGAGTTCCATCTGACCAAGTCAGATCATCCACTGCGTCACCACAAGGGTGCAACCCGTCTCCCTTACTGTTTATTACATTCATAGCATGTTTGATGGTAGAAACATTTTAAAGAATGCAGATGACACAGTCATTGTTAGTCTTCTGCGTGGCAGAGAAACAAGCCCTCCACCTGTTGGTCAGCATTTTGTCAGGTGGTGTGAGGAGCCTCATCTCCAGCTTAACGCATCAAAAACCAAGGACATGATTGTGGATTTCAGGAAGAATTCCAGCACACCTGATACCGCAATGTTAAGGATCAAATTGTGCAACGTGTGCAATCTTATAAGTATCTTGGGACTCTTATTGATTCAAGATTGAATTTTGATACAAACTGTGAAGCAGTGTGCAAAAAGGGTCATCAGTGTTTGTCCTCCTTTCATGTTGATAAGGCCATTATGACACTCTTTTATGCATCTATTATTGAGTCAGGTTTATCTTTTTCATTGGTGTCATCGTATGATAAGCTATCTTTGAATTACAAAAACAAACTGACACAAATTGTGACCTGGTCAGGGAAACTGATCGGCAAATGGCAGCATAACCTGGAGTCTGTGTATACTGGATAGTTGCAGAGGATGGCCAACTACATCTTAAATGATGACCCCCACCCTTTATGTGGCGATTTTCAGCTTCTGTCCTCCTGATGCAGCCTTGCAGTCTCTAAATGCAGAACAAAGTGTTACAAAAACAGCTTTGTCCCAGCTGTGCACATATCTGTTTCATTTATTTATTCACTTCTAATTTGAATCTGTTAGTGTTGGGGTTTTTACCTTTATTGGCCTTTTTTTTTAGTATTCTTATTCTGAGAGCTTAAAGTTGTGGGTTTAGTGACTCCTGGAGCATGCTCTCCTTCCTCCCTTTTCTTTTTCTGCGTGAATTATGTCCAGTGTCTTTGTTTGAAGTCTGCTAGAATGCTTGCCTGCTCCGTTAACTGTAAACCAGATGGGTATCAATAAAGGACCCTGAAACCTTTAATTTCTTAAAGTGGTCTCGAGAAATAGTTTTCAGTATTTCTGAAGGTCTTTCAAAGTTTTTATTTTTTTGGACATTGGCTGCTTTTTCACTCACCTTGTGCCTTACCTTTTTGTTTTTACTCTTTTACTTATAAATCATTCACGCATAAAAGAAGGCACCAAATTTAGGGGATTGACCAGTGTTGTGTCTGCACATAGCAGACAACTTAGCCAGTTTAACATTGTATCTTTAAATACTTGCAACCTACTTGTTACTTGCAGCCTGTCACAAAAACACATCATTTGTTCCCATGTAAATCTATGAAAAATGCTAAAGATAAACTTGTCATATATTGCCATGCTTTGCAGTGGGGCTATTTCTTTAAGACAAATGATCATAAATTCAGAGAGTTCACACTGTGCTGAAGAATAAAAGTGGTCACACCAAATATTAACTTTCAAGCTTGTTAGAATTATACAGACTCTGTTTTTGCCTCATATGCTGTATCTCTGTGTATGTTTGCACATGTTTCAATAACCTGCTGCACCTATTTCCTAGCAAAATAAATTATAAAGAAATGAGGGGTGGCTCAAGACGTTTGCAAAATACTGTGTAATATTTTATTGGTGCTGGCATAGCGCATTTTTGTGGATATGACCCAAACATCTCATGAGCCTCAATTCCAATACACCCTTTTCACACTACATATTTTGACTCGCCACATAAGAGAAAATGTGGATTAATGATGATTCAGTTGCAATGATAATCTCACACAGAGTAAATATTATTCATCCTTCAGTATTTAAGTGAAAAACATTTTTTATGACAACTGACTATATTTAGGTGTTTGTCTACATGAGGCTCTCTTGAATAAGAAATAGCTTGTAAAAATATGTAAGGAAATGAAATAAAATAAAATAAAGAATCTACGTGGACACATATAAAAACTTTTCACCTCAGTGAGAAAGGGGTCAGGGCCATGGAAAGCCCAACAAAGGCTCAGATATGGTCTGATACTCTGACTGACGTCCATCTCTTTTGATTAAACATTCAAAAAAGAAAAATATCCTGGATTATTTTGACTTTGTTTCATTAATCAGCTTTAGCATTGGCTTTACTTCCCAGGGTTTTCATTCCTACATACACATACAATCAGCAATCAAAAACATAAAACAAGCAAGTTATTCTCATAGAGAAATGATTAAAAGTCATAGACGAGAAGACGTGGAGTTATTCAACAGATTCGCTGCCACTTTTTAGAACACTGAGAAAAAGCAGCATGTCAAATTTATACACATTTTAAAAATGAAGTAGATAAGACAAATTTTAAAAATATTTTCAGAATTTTTATATTTCTTTTTGTTAGTTTTACTTTTGGGAATTCTGCCCATCACCATTATTCATCACAACAATAACATTTTGAGTACAGAGTTTGAAATATTGTAAATAAAATTAACTTTGGTTATACTGGATTCAGTCCCTTCAACCCCTTAACAAACACCCCCCCCCCCTACAAAATAACAGTTTGATCCGTTTGATGCCACCTGTGACATCTCATGGTAAAGCAGGTTGTTTCTCTCTTATACATTTTTTATTATCATTTTTACGCAGATATGGGCTTTGTCAAGCCGAGGTTTTCAACACTGTTGGGAGTACAGGGCCCAAAGTAGACACATTGGATAAAAGTCTAAAAAATGTAACACATGTACACATAATTTATTTTTTTAAATTTAATTATAATATATGATTATTAGCAAGGGGCACACAAACTGAGAGGTCATGCAATAATACTGTGATTCCACTGAATCCAAACTCGAGATTTACCTCTTTAAGAGGTTCCCTTACAAAGATGGTTGCGAGCTTTGCCCACTGCGTCGCTTTCGTCACTCACGGAGAAAACCGAACCTGCACGAACAGCCGACTGTCAGTCTGGTTTGTAAACAAGGTCAGACACAGACTGCGGAACAGAGACCAAACACTTTCAGACCGGGCAGCTTCTCGCATTTAAAGCAAGAGGAAAACCAAACAGCTTCAACAAAACTCCGTGCAGCAAGGTAAGCTGCGCGTCACTGACTGTGCTGTTTTGCAGGGACGAATTATAGGACACTATAAATAACACTATAAATGCATAAACGTGCAATTCTATTATGTACACTGGCTGTAAAAAGCAGCTTGCAACGTCTATAAGGGGTATGCTTGCACCTGTAATCCAGATCTGCCGCAAAGTCACACGGCAGGTCTGTGTTTACCTCCTGCGCAGTCATCAGCTGCGCTCGAACTGGGTCGCTCTCACTCTGCAAAAGCTGCATGGTCATGCTTTCCCACACCATGAATACAAACCGAGCGCTTTCGTTTCATTAGATATAGTTTCTAAAAATATTTGTCTTTTATTTGTTTGTTTCTTCAGTGTAACGCAGCATTAAAAGTGTGTTTACAGGTGCATGTTGTTGATAGACACCTGAGTGGTGCAGCTTGGTTTTGCTCATGGAAGTGGGCCTTACCAGCACTGTTTCCAGCCATGTTTAAGCTGCAGGGAAACACAGTTTCTCAAAATAAAACAGGGTGATATTGCATGCAGGCTTTTGCAGTGTTTTTTTTTTTACCCACATCATGCTCAGGCTGAGAACCAGTTCAGTCTGGTCATAATAATTGATGCAGTGCCAACCACACACAGACTGGGCTCAGACTGTATTCTTTTGCAGATGATGATAAGGGAGACAAAAGCCAGAGCGAGTGACATACAGAGTAAATAAAGAAATCTGGGCCTGTCCTGTCTCAGAGTGCCAGTATTTACTTCTTTAATGGTACTCAAGTTTATAACCATTTCTGGCCTCTGCTCCTTAAAGACTTTGCGCTGTGTGCATGCCAACAATGATTTCATTAACTATGTTGATCATTGATATAATTTGACAAGTCCCCTTTCTGTTGTTGTTATGGTTTTTTTCCCCCTTGGAAGGGACATGTGATGTTTCCATCATCGTCATGTGTTTACTGAATTACTTGACCTCCCAGTGTTTTGGAACTAAACATTACCTATTTTCCACTTCAGTGTTCACCTCCTAGAAAACACCAAGGACAATAATGAGTCCTTAAGGGTTTCAGGAGCAGCAGTGCGAGAACTCATTTAGGTTTTTACTGCCATAAGTTGCCATTACATTTCTGAAATGTAGCAGATTGTGCTTAAGTGTTTCATTACCATGTAATACCATTGTTGAGACAGCACAGGGGCTGACATGAATGCATGGGTGATTGATATATATATATATATATATATATATA
>VUQK01043322.1:22048-32057 GCA_015106715.1 Bujurquina vittata | reverse complement strand
TGTTTTTTGTGTGTTAATTACCTTGCGGTCGTGCTGGTGTTTTATGTGCGGTGCCGGCTGGGACTTTTTTTGGTCCTCGCTCTTTGTGTTTCAGCAGTCTGTCTCCAGGAATTTGCTGACATTGTGAGTCGTTACATTAATGCTTTGATTATTATTCCTGGTTGTTATTCGACTGATGAAGCAGCCGGCGAAAAGTAGCCGGAAGCGCACAAGGACTGAACAGGTTAAACACAACGTTGTGGGCTGCGTGGAGCCGAAAAGTAGTCACGTTTCTCCGCGCACGTCAGGTCACCTCGTAGGATCAGAGCGGTTTCCGGAGCTGCTTTCTCTGAAGACCGCTGCTCTTTAAGGAGCAGCGCGCTGAGCGCACGTACGCACATGCACACGCACGCACGCAGTTGCCCGATGGCGCTCCGGCTTAAACCCGGAGAGCGGAGAAAATGATTAATGACCAATCAACAAGGCTTTAAAAAATGACAAGAAAATGAAAGTTTATCTATAATTTCAGTTCGTTTTAGTTAGTTTTAGAAACTCACAATACAGTTTTAGTTAGTTACAGTTTTTTCCGTTTAATTATAGTTTTTATTTATTTCAGTTAACGACAATGTTTTTTCAATTTCAGTTTTGGTTATTTCGTTCGTTTTCATTAACTATAATAACCCTGGTTGGTACCACCACTGAGTTTCACAGGGACTGTTTGGAGCTCTGCCATAAGTAAAGTTTTCATTCTTTGATCTCAAAGTCTTTCTCAGTGCGCTTCAAAGTCCTCTGAATTATGTTTTGCAAATGTCATACAGGCTGTTGTTTGCCTTTTACTCAGACAGATTTCTGAAGCCTCTTTGGTTGATGCGGTGCTGCTAAGATGCCGTCCTCAGGTTTTCACATCTTTTCAGAAGACTTTTGAAGCTCTGTTAGATACTTTGTAATAAAAAAAAAAACAGCAACAACAAAAGTCCGTCTGTCGGGACTGGTGAGTCACTGCTGGTCAGCTGCTACCTGTTTGGTGAGACGCCACCTTCACTGCGCCTGCAGGATGTCAAGTTCTAGACCTAGAAGGTGGTCTTAATGTTGTGTTTATTGCTGTTTGAGAACCACGGCAATAACCCACAAACTGTGGGCCGGGTCCCACTGGTGGGGCATGGCGGCACTGGGGTGCGAATGGTCAGGAGAAACAGATAGCGAGGAATGAATGTGACTCCAACATGATGCATGCCAGGAAAAATCAAGCTGGGAATCGTTGGATTACTGATTGATGGCTGATGGAAAATGTGCTTTTCTCTGTTTACTACTAAATCAAACTCTCAAATCAAAGTTTGCAAAGATGCGGTTGACGTAAAACAATGAAACCTTTTTAAAGCTGTCTTAAACGTTTCTCCACACTACACAAATTTACTGTCACGAGCCCCACGTTAAATACAAACATGCTTCATGAGAAGATAACGAAGGCAGAAATAGCCTTCGTGCTTTATGTGTGTGTGTGTCACTTCAATACCATCCTGTAATTTGACAGCATTTCCCAACCATCTGGCCCGAGGCCAGCGGGGGCCGGTGTGTGTGTGAATTATCTGTTTGGCTGTCGTGAACGAATGCAGCCCCCGCTGCACATGAGACCTGAGATAATCAATACTCTGTCAGACGTACTTAGAGAACCTCTGTGTTAAAGCACCTGCAGGGGGAGATGAAGCCACCAACGTGGCATCCCCCAAGACTTCCCTTCTGAAGATAAGGGTCAGCGTGCACCTAATCTGCTCCGGTTTTGGACTCATGTGCTCACACGGAATAGAGAAATAAAAATAAAAATGTCACTTGCTCTCCGGGGAGCATCGCACTTGCAGAATTGGCTGCTGCACTGTAATTACTGGTGTAGCGCCAGGTGAAGAGCAATATGACAATCTGAGATGGCAAATTGATTTTCACTCAGCATGGAGCACATGTTTCGACATTAAATATTTTAAGATGGGTATGAGCTTACAGTTTCCTCTTAAAGGATGGGAATTTGCATTTATCTCCTTTGCTGCAAATCCTGCAATTTGACACTTAAATTGGCAAAAGCAGACTAACACAATATCTGGTCCGAGCCATTGCCTAATCAGATTTTCCTCTTGCTTGTGTACTTCAGAAGTGCAACTGAATCCCGAACACAGAATTCTCATTTCAGTCCATAAACCAGCATCAGGATTTTTCATCTCCTGGAAGAGGGCCGGCTTCACTCGAGCCTCCCGTCTCGACGTTCCTGTAAGAGCATGTGCCTTATTATTTGGTTTCATCTGCTGCCATATTTTCTCCTATGGGAAATCCATTGTTTCAGTCTAAAAAGCGTCTCATTTCACTCTCTGATTTGTTTACTTGGCTAATGGGACTGCAGTGTCCTTTGTTGAGCCTTTGCAGAGCGTGACAAGCTTTGCTGTATTGTGGAGAGCGAGTTTGGCGAGCGGAGAGACAGAATTTCCCCATTTCATATCAGGGAGGCTTTCATGTAGATTTAATGACTCTTCGCTAGCTGACATAATTGCACTTTTAGATTTTTAATAAGAATTTTAACATAATAAGGGAGTAATGTGCAGTGTCGTGAACACCACTTTTTCACAAACGCTTTCCTTTTTAACTGTGATAATAATAGTAATTACAGAGATAATATGCTCTAAATGCCAGGAGGGGATAGATTACTCCCCTCCCTCTTAATCCCATATCTGCTCGCTGCCTTCTCATACACTCATTGTTTTCCCTTGCAACAGGTTGCATCAGACATTACGGGAATATCTGAGCGTGCAAACAAGCTGTTGGTCATGCACAGGAGCAAAAAGGAGTCCGAAGAATATTTGGTTAAATTAAACCAATAAGAAGCTACACTGTAAGAACAATTCTGACTCTCTTTAAGGCAGTAAATGCCACATGAGGGGTGCAGTGATGTTGTGTTCCTGCTGTCGTAATGACCCAGAATCTGGATTTCTGAGCAGGTGAGCCGCTTCCTTACAGGAGCTTTGCAGGGCTTTCCGCTGAACAGCAGAGGACGAGTTAGAGCCGGCCGAGGTGAGAGTCACAGTTAGTTTGAAGCAGTTTGGAATCTTGGTTTGTTTACTGACCAACAAGGTCTTTCTTTGCAGAAGCAGGCAGGCCAGAGGTGTCAGGAGAGAGCTTGGAGGTGAACGCTGGAGAGTGGGCAGGCACTTTTTTCTAACAGGTGGCGACTGCCTTGAGAGTGCAGGTGAGCTGAGTTTTGCAAGAATGATTCAAAAACTTCCCGCAATGCGGTTCAGAGGTTGAAGCCTTCTTCACACCAGGCTGTTTACCAGGGAACAGACAGGGAAGCACGGTTAGGAGTATCATGGAGCGAGGAGCTCTGTGGAGCCTGATTACCTCCTCTGAGGAGGATCAGTCTTTGATTTAAATAGTGATTCTACAGTAATGTAGAGTAAATAATTCAGCGGGACTGACTGACGGCTGCATTACTGAGCACACAGTTGGAAAGATGAGATGCAGATTTGCTCGTGGAACATCTGCAAATGAATTCTATCCTCTGATCACTTTGGCAGCAACTTTATGAATGAGCAAACGAATCAGAGTGTCACACAGGTGGTTCAGGCGCAGCGGGAGGGGAGGAGCCAGTTACCCCGGTAACTGACTGAGCTGAAGCTAACTCTCAGACTCTGAGGTGTTAGCTAAACCCGCTTCCCGGAACAGGGACACCAAGGTTAGCAGCTCTGTGAGTTTGAATGTTGCTGTCAACACACCGACACACACAATCCACCCGTGAGGTCATAAAACCTCATGTTTGTCATAAATGTTTCCATTCATGGTCTAATGGTAATTTAGCTGTTAAAGGCGTGGATCCGCTTTCTTAAGACTGTGTTAATCATTATTCTCCTGAACAGCGACGCTCAGGAAGCATCGCTGTTCCATTCCTGGAAGAGGAACACAAGTCCTAACTTTGAACCTTTCTGCATACCAGCTTCTATTTTTCAGCTGCTGCACCAAACTCTGTGTGCCGTCTGGGAACTCTGATGCTCCAGCATGACGCAGCGCTCAAATTCCCGCAGCAGTGGACCTTCGTGCACACTCCTCCCTCCAGCCCAGCCGTGCTGTGCCTGCAAGGTCGCAACAATCGGGAGAAGCACAACAACCCAAAAATGAACCTTGACTTGTATTTTAGTGCCTGCCGGCACGCACAAAGATGACAGCAAACGTTAAGTGCCTGTTAGATTGGGTGGAACAAAGCGTCTTTTTCTATTTTCAGTTTTATCTATCAAGTTATATCATCCGGTGAAGAGCCTACAATATCAGACAGAAAACCCAACAATCACATGACCCCCTATAAGCAAGCATAAGGCAGCAGTGAGGAGAAGTGCCCCAGCAACCTGAGCGTGGAGCAGATAAGGGGTGGTCTGGGATCACCTGAGCAGCCCTAACTCTATTAAAAAGGAACGCTTTTAAAAAAAAGAGCAGGTGTTGTGTCCCAGATCCAAACCAGGAGCTGGTGAAGGACGACAGCTCTTCCCGCTCTAGTGAAGTGGTTTTGACGCCTGAACAGTGACGATGTTAAAGACAAACACAAGCGTTGAGCACCAGGCCTTTGGACACAAGTCGCATGTTTTTATTCTTTGCACTTAAAATACTTCCACTAACCCTTACACGGTCATTTCAGGCAGCGAGAGCAAACAACCTACACCACAATTTAGTTTGAGCCCAACCGAATCCCATCAAAAGTTGTGTGACGATCGCAACAGCAAACTCGTTCCTTAGTTCAGTGAATGATGACGCCAGCTTGGCACAAGCACAGGTCTTGTTGGCCGGCACTGCTCGAGCTGTCTGCTGAGCAGAAAACACTTCACCCTGCAGCTCTCCCCGAGTCCTTGGGCCACAACAGAGCGAAATGCCCATTGCTTTGTTTATACAATATCAGAGGTGCTGGCACTTTAATCTCAATAAAGAGGGCCATTGGACTGAATTATCTGTATGATTGCCCTTTAGAACTGCTGTCAATGCTATTCTCCTTATCCTGCTTCTCAAAGCCTCTCTCCCAGCAAGAAGTCTATGTGAGGGGAATACAATGCAGGCAGTTCAGACGCCACAAAAGGGCATTGCATTAGAAAGCTATACCTCTGCTGTGTGACCTTTGGCTGTGCCGGGGAGGTCGGTTGAATCCCCGTGGACACTCAGTCAGCTCCAGTCAAGGGAATAGAATAGATTCGAAATCTGAGATTCAAGGTGCACACGTCAGCGAGCGCCTACGCAAATGGCACTTCATTGTTTTGCCTGTTTACGCTCTTTGGCTCAAAGTGCAGCAACATGTGTCACATACATGCACACGTGTGAGTTCATCTCAGCACAAAGCACTCGGTGTTTCTTTGCACGCACACCTTTTAATCCTATTCTGGGCATCTCGTTAGAAGAATCTGTCACTGCTGACAGGATGTCTCACTGATTCTGTTGTAATTATATCTATTATCTGCTGCAGTCATATATAAATTGCATATCGGTTCTATATCTGATTACAGCTGTCAAAGCACTTCACGACGCTAACAAGCATTTCAAAGTGGCAGGCCTCATTTTAGCATTCTTTTAGCATTGTAAATCAATCCTTTTTCTGAGTGCTGCATCTTTGTCTGTAGGTGTGTCAAAATGATAGAGGATAAGAGAAGCAGCTGCATTTAATTGCATGAAAAAAGATTTCCAAACCAATGAGTCATTGTGGGCTGAGAAGATGCGCCAAAGCCCCAGAGAGATGACGAGAGGGGATTGTAAAAGCCTAAAATGGGATCATCTTGGCGGAGCCTTTTTTTTCTCCGGCAGAATGGAATAACATCTCAAACACTCAAGTACAGAATGCTGTCTGTTGTGATACGCCCACTGCTCCATCTCCTCTGACAGGAGTCAAATATGTGGCATTCTCTAGTGCCTTGCTCTGCTTACTTGTATTGTACGTTTGACCTTTATGCCGTCATGGTGCTCCTTTGTGCGCTGGCCTTGTTAAAGTCATTTCATTATCAGCTATATGTCAGAGAGGAAACGCTATCAGATGCGACACACGTGTAGCTCGGAGCAGTCGCTGGCAGCATTCTTGCCATTAATGGCATCATCATTATCATTAACCCGCTTTTTTCTTTCATTTTTTTGGTACAAATTCCAAAACACATCACAGTTCATTAAACAAGTTAACGACTAAGTACCTAACAAGGATGAGCCTTCAAATTCCCCAATTTGGATTTTTTTGGCCTCCCGCTCCGTAAGATGGATGCCTACACAAGCTTTTGCTGCTACTGCTGCTTCAGAAATGAGCACTCTGCTGTTGGCGACGTGACATGATGCAGCAGTCATCTGCAACGTTTCTTTTGGCACATTTTTTAAGTTTTGTTTTTTAGCTCATTCACCAAGAAAGCAATAATTCAACCCCATGGTAACACACTGACATCATGCGAGCTCCCACTGGCAAACACGTTCCACTAAATCATCATCACTTAAGCTCAGTGTATGATGGGGTGTTGTGCCAAATGGGCCACAAATGTTCCCACTTGTCTCTAGTTGTTGACTTCCAGCAACGTGTAGCTACAGCTAGTCAGTGCTAGCCAGCCGCTAGAAATGCGACAGGACCACCAGACTGGACTTCTTCCTCCTTTCTTGCATTTCCTGAGCAAGGATCTCTGAGTCCTACAAATCCACTGTGACAAATTGTTATAGCATGTAATGTAATCCCAGCAGTTCATTGTGCAGTCTGTTGTTTGGCTGTCCAATCGCAGAGTGAGAAACACTGATGCCTCCGGGCAGGAAAGAGGCTAAACCTATCTCAGCCTGAGTCTTGTCTGGCTGCAGTGATGCAGAGGCCATAAAAGTGTGTGTAGATAAAGTCCATTTGACAGCAGGAGCCTGCAGACTGAGCACGGAGTTCTCTTTTTCATGAATTATTACCAATAATAAACACACAGGATGCATCTGTGTGCTTCCTGCTTCTGAAGTTGGAATTTTGGCCTAAAGAATTGTGTGTCTGCTTATAGCAATGCGGCTGCAGTGTAACTGCATCAATCACAATTCCCAATGGGAATGCTAACTGGACAATTTTTTTACCACTCTCATGCAATTTTAATGGCAATGCTGCCATTGCAATGTCATGATTTTAAAATGCCACAGCAAGTCATGAACCTCGTGGTCCTTTTCATTGGCTGTGATCAGAACTGACGAGAACAGCATGAAGGAACTCGCTGTTCTGCACTAAACCTCTAAACGTATTCCCGCATTATGATCAAATGAAGGCGTCAGACACATTTAGTCATCAATACTGATGTTAAATAAAAGATCTTAACTTTCAATTACTTAATCTCTTCATTCCCTCTTCCGGTATTTCTCCTTGAAACGTATTTCGTGCACACAAATGTGCCCTTTTTTTTTTTAAAGCTGAGCACTTATCATCCATCAATGCTGGCTGTACGAGTGAACAGTGGCCAGATCTGCCAAAATGGCATTGTACTTGCAGGGAAAGAAATCAGTTTAGAATGATTAGGACGACAGTCATAAATACTTTTTTTTCCAGGGATGGACAAACGCCAAATGTAAGCAAGAAAAAGTAAAGGTTTGTAAGGATTGTAACCAATATGCAGACTCACTGGGGGAAAGTTTTGCCATTTCTTAAGTGTTCATTTCCATTATGGAATCCCCCCGCGGTCACTGAAGACTCCTGCCTCTGCTGAGAGGCAGTTTGCGCAGAACCAAAGCCACAGAGGAGTTTAATTACTCTGCAAACTGTTTATGGAGTTAGATTGGGTGGAAAAGGACAGTGTCAAGAAATGCAATTTACTGTTGCATCCAGTACGCCTATTCTTTGTTTGAGCTGAGAGGTAAAGAAAATGATTAGCTATTACTTCACATTTACAGCAGCTGTGTGCTGGCAGCGGAAAACGGCTTCAAGCTATTTCAACCATTATTTGGAGAACAAGCTTGTAGTTAACATAAAGGATAATTGTTGGTATTATTCCTTTAATTTTTGTTGGTATTTCTGATTGAGTATTGCAGCTTAAAAGGCAAAGCTAGCTTTGCAGCGTCCACTTATTCTAAGGGAATTATGGATCTTCATGAGGGACTGGGAATCTGAGGGCTACTGGACACTCATGGGTTAGTAACTTCTCAGTCACACAGTGAATATATCCTGATTTGTTGTCCTTCGGGACATTGATGGAAGCCATAATTCACAAAATTAACTCAATGTTGTCCTCAGTAGGAGTTCAATGCCATCAGAAAAGTGTTTATCATATGGCAAGCGATTGAAGGCATATTTCCCATGAAGAGCCGGTCTTTTTGCAGCCACAGTTGTCCCTGATGGAAAGAACGCAGGTGTAAAAGACTTCCACACACCGACTGCACCTTTCAGACTGGAAAGCTCACTTCTTTCATATATGAATAGAAATAACTGGCGGCCTTTTCTTCCAGCTATTTTGTTGGAAATACCACCTCCAGGACAGCAAGATAAATCAAGGCTGTGCATTCATTTGTTGCTGCTTTACAGCAGGGATTACGCTCATCAACAGACAAAAGGAGATTTTCAAGTCTGGCATCTACAGGTTCCACTCGGCTCCCTCGGGCGGCAGCGGCGAAGTGATTACAGAACGCCGCAGCTTCCCAAGGTGCGCCATCTTTCCCAACGATCCTGTTGTCTTCCTGCCTCATCTTCCGTTTCACTTACTTCCTTCTCTCTGGAATATGAAGCTACGTTCGGTTGCTCCATCATTCACCACAGCAGGTAGCTCTGCGTGCTTCTATTCAGGTGCCCTTCCTGATGCGACCCCAAAGGAATCTGTGGCTCGTCCTGGGAGGGAACCGGGGAGCTTTCACCTGTCAGGTGAATCGATACACCACTACTGAGCCACCTCTCCTTGCTGGAATAGGGTTCCACTAAATGCTGGCAATAATAAAATGAAATATTTCCCAATATTCCTCACGACGATGGACGTAGTGATTCACGATTGCTAATTTCCTTCAGCGTTCCCAGAAAGTCCGCTTTACAAACGCAAACATGAACAATATGAACTGATCCCTTACTGTGTGATGGCACATAGAATGTGGATAGCAAGTCTATATCATGTCTCCTAGCGGGATAAGAAAAGCTAAAAAACCCCTTGGACACAAACAGTATGACGTTGGTGTGTGAGATATTCAGAAGAAAACGAGGAAAACGTCTTCGTTACACATGCGAGCATGTAGTAACAGCACGGTATACGTTTATGTGAATAAACAAGGGTTTTAATTAAGTGTTGTGCGTGTGTGTTTACCTGAGTGTTAGCTAAAGTGGGCTGGGATGATGTCGAAGTCCTGCTGGAGAGCAGCAGCCAGGGAAAACATCTGCTATTCATCAGGCACGATCAGGTACAGAGGCCGAGTGCAGGCTGGCAGATGGCGGAGAGGTCTCTGCACAATAGGATAAGCTGGCTTCCCCCAACACCAACCCCCCCCCCCCCTACTCCCCGGACACACACACACACACACACGCACGCACACACAAATGCATTCACAAAGCAATCAGAGAATACTGCAGACTGACATACACACAGGTACACAAATTGTGGCATTGCTACATGACGTGGTTGGAAAGGCAGCGGCTCCAAAGCTGATGGTGAGGAATAAAACAATATTTTTAAAGATAATACATTCATAGCCAAAATTCAAGTAAGTTGGCTACAAACTGCAGCCGAGTGCAGTTTAAATCAATTCAGACTCGTGAGTGTGAGCTTCTTTAAAAGGCTCGTGGCGATGGCGGCACGCAGCATCGATACCATCAGCTGCTCGCATTAGTTCAGCTTGTTGTCGGGTCGGTATCACCTGTGAACAAGCACTCGGCGTTTGCCTCATTCTCTGCCTCCCACCAGGCTTTAAGTTTGTGCTGCTTTGAGGTGATTGATGACGGGTCAGCCACCAACAGCCTTGCAAATTTCCAATTCTTCCACAGGGAAATTGCTCATTTTTTCACATGTCTATTTCAATTCTTGCCCCATAACAACATGCTTACTTTATGCATTTTGTAGGCACC